>JAVKPL010010213.1:0-41101 GCA_032173675.1 Gastrolobium villosum | reverse complement strand
TTGTCACCATTCGAACAGATCTGAAATAGCAGTCCCGAGATTCTTTCTGGTCTCCAGCTATAGTGAGCACCGTACCCTGTTTGGAGATCATTTTGAGCTTTTGGTGCTTGGTTGAGACCAACATATCCCAATCATGGATGGTCAGCCTCCCCAGGATCATATTGTATTCAGAAGGGAAGTCGGCCACGATGAACCTCACCCTTTCAGATCTGTATGCCTCCTTGGTGCCTAATGTCAACCGCAGATCAATGTACCCTTTGGGTATGGTGTCTTGCCCATTAAACGCGATTAAAGCTGTGTTACAGGGCCTGAGATCTTCTTCGTCGAGGTTCATCTTTTTAAAGGCTTGCCAAAGAATGACGTCAGCGCAACTCCCATTATCCAAGAAGATTTTCTTGACCCTGCAGTTCACCAACGTCCCAGTGATGACCAACCCGTCTACGTGGCCTGGTATCACGTCGTCCAATTCCTTCCTTGTGAAATATAGTAACGGTGGTTCTGGCTCTTCTTCTTTGAACTTAGGACGCTCTCTGATGGAGAGCACCTCCCTGAGGTACTTTCGCCGGGCATTCATAGTATCGCCGCCTCCACCAAACGCGCCACTGATAACATTACATTCGAATTCCGGTTCCTGGAATTCTTCATCATCGCGAGCCTGCTTGTTGCCGCGATTCTCGTCTTTAAATTTTTTATCATTAGACTGATTGACAAACTTGCCTCCTCTCCTCTTCCGATTTCTCCATCCCTGAGTGCGGATGAGGTATTGACGCAATTTTCCTTCCCGGATATATTTTTCAATGGCATCCCGAAGGTCCCAACACTCATCTGTGGAATGTCCTGGGCCGTCATGGAATGCACAGTACCGTGATTGGTCCAGGCCGGCTGGATGCTGTAATGGCCGGGGTTTTTCAACTGTCTTCATTTCGGTGGAGGCCACCTCGCGCCAAATCTGCGATCGAGGAGCATTCAGTGGGCATATTTCTCATACCGCCCTCGAGTTGGGAACCGCTCTTCTGGCTTTTTCCCCCGCAAATCTCCTGGCTTTCTGGGCCTCTGTTTATCTGATTGACCCGGATGATGTTTCTGGTCAACATTCTCCAGTTCCATCTGTTCGAGTTCTAAGTACTTCTTAGAACGCGTGTTGAATTCGACTAAGGTCCGGGGTGGGTCCTTATAGATCGACTTGGCTAGTCTAGAGGTTCCATGTAGCCCGGCGATCACCAGATGTAAATGAACATTTTCGGATAATCCAGGCACTTGGAGGGCAGCAAGTTTGAACCGATCTAGGTACCTTTGCAGTGTTTCTCCGGATTGCTGTTTAATTTTGCCTAAGGCAAACTCTGATTTTGGCTGTTTCTTGCTGGTGGCAAAGTTCAACAAGAATCGTCCACCGAATTCTTCGAAAGATCGAATGGACCCCGCCGGTAAGGATGAAAACCATGTTTGTGCCGCCCCGGTTAATGTTGTTGCAAAGAGCCTAGTAATCAAAGGCTCTTCGATGCCTTTGATATACATAGCCGTGTCAAACGCATCCAGATGCACCTGCGGATCTTGGGTGCCATCATATTTGATCAGCTCGGATAGGTTTAAGTTGTCTGGATAGGGAGCCTCCACTATTTCATTTGAGAAGGGGCTGTCATTGTACAACCCCCTGTTGTATTTCCTTCTGTATATTCCGGCAACGTTATCCGGGCTGCGTTGTAGGGGTCGGTGTGTTGCAGCCGCGTCGCCATTTGCTTGCATATCCTGGGCACCCAAATGCCTAGGCATCCGAGGCGTCTGGTTAAGACCCAGATTTCCTTGCCCCCCTTGCCGTGGTCCTTGCAAGCCGAATCTCGGTACCCCAATTGCTGAATTTGGGTTTACGGGGATACCGGTAGGGGCAGGCTCCGCCGGTTGCCGATCTTCTATGCGAGGGCTTGAACGGCGTAGATCTGTGACTACGCGATCAACAGCTCTGACCGGATCTGGGTTAGTCATCTGCCGGATCCGGGCCTCTAGTTCGTGGATCTGCCTCGCATCCGCTTGTCTCTGCAGCTCGCTCCGGCGTTCCCACTCCTCAATCCGGCGCAGGAGGGCATCCATGGCCAGATTCGGGCCTTGTCGGCCAGGTTCATCTATGGGCTGCAACCCCTGCATATAAGGTGCATCAGGGTTGCAGGCTGGAGTGGATGCTGAGTCAGAGTGCACTTCACTGATGTGCACGGCATCTGGATCTGGATCTGCAGGCTGGAGTGCTGCTTCCCGATCCTCCTCCTGATTGGACGTCAAAGGCGGACGGAAGCCACTCCTTGTGGTTCTCACCATCGCTCCTTTTGGTAATTTTAGGGTTCGATTCCCCACAGACGGCGCCAATGTTCTGCCTGTTGGCAGATGTGTCCAACGTAGGTTGGATTATTGATCTTGGATACGGATGTTTCTCTCTAGATACCTATAGATTAGGTATCTGGGAGGAACGTGGATCACTGACACTGACCTAGGCGTATGCCTTCAAGGTGTGTGTGTGATCTATAGTGTTTAGGATTAGAAAATGTGTACCTTACTGCTCTGCTTACCTGCCTTATATAGCCCGGCTCTAGGGTTTGCTTGGCTGGGCCGAGGTGCAGCGTGGGCTTTGGGCCGAGGTGCAGCGTGGGCCTGAGTCCAGCCCATAACAAGTACTAAAAAGTATTTGAAACTCGGTGCATCTTTTATTAATTTTAATAAAAAAGTAATATAACTATTTTATTTTTATTTTATCCATCTTTTTATGGTTATTGACACCACGTCTCATCTTTTAAAATAAAGAAGTACATATTCCCGTGATACCAAAGATGTACTTTTTTTTGTTATAAAAAAAAAAAAAAGATGTACTTTTTAAATAAGAATAGCAAGTGCAAACATATTCTTAGTTGATAAGAATAAGAACAATACATGTACCGCGCCAATGCTATTCTTGCCTTGGGTTTGATTGGTAAGTTTTTCTTTTTAATTAGGAGGCGATATCTAACCTCACCATAAATTGTCATTGAAGTTAGTGGTTTTCGACAAAGGACTATACCTTCTCCTAATCAAAACCTTTTGTCTATTAAAAAAAGGAAAAAAAAATTAAAAACATGTAAAAAAAAAGCAAAATATGAATAAATCTATCATTATTTTTTGGGAAAACTTCAAAAAATGGCAAAACGACCGTATTACGAATAATTTTGAAATGTATCTCTAAGTCAAGATACATTTGGAAAGTTTGCCAAAGTAGAGCAATCAAAAATGTCAGAGAAAATGACAAAATCAGTCCTGTCACATAATGACTGCATGCCACGTAGAAGTCCTCTCCCAGTCGCGTCATGAAAGTTGACGAGTCCCACACGTGTCCTGTCACGATTGGTGACAAGATCCAGTCAGCCCTAAACCTGCCATGCATGGTGACTCAAATTGAAGGGAACCCCGCCAGTTATGTTGACACGAATGGCAACCAATGCCACGTTGATTGATTCAGCCTTACTCGTGTCACTTGAGCTTCACTCCTATCATCTTTGTTGATGGTAAACATGGTTGTTGGTGCCCCACAAGGATAGCGTGGGGTAGTATCTCGTAAGAAGTACATACATAATTAATCTCGTTACTGACACTTACAGGAATATTTTACTTGGTTATTTATAGAATCTTCGGATGTTACTTAATATGTGACAATTTGCTTAGTGTCTGATGTTTCTATTTTTGTATCTGATATTGACACATCGCTTCTTCATTCATATTTTATTTTCTATCACTTGCAATGTGTATTTAATGTTATTTTTTATTTACTTATTTTGAATCTTCACTATCCTCTAATTTTCTGTGTTATTTGCATAAAAACAATACTACAATGGAACAATTTCGTTCATGCTGGATTGCCGAAATCATTCTAGGGAGAAGCCGTTATAACTGCTGTTAACTTGATCAACCTCTTACCATCACGGCCACTTGAAGGAGAAATTCCAGAAGAAGTCTGGACAAGTCGAAAAGCAGCCTATGATCACCTGAAAGTATTTGGATGTCGAGCCTTTTGTGCATATCCCTAAAGATGAAAGGGCGAAGCTCGATGCAAAAACAAAGGAATGTATTTATCTCAGTTCACCAAAATTCGAGTTTGGTTTTTGACTTTGGGATCCAATCAACAAGAAGATAGTGAGAAGTCGAGATGTGATTTTTCATGAAGATGAGACCATTCATGACTTCTCGAAGCCCAAAATCCGAGTTTCTATTAGATGTGAAGAACTCATCTCTCCTATCCGAGCTGAAGCAGTGGGAGAAAATCAAGAAAATGAAGAAAATAATTACCAGCAACAAGCTGATGAGGACCAAGATACTGATGTCCGAGTTGATGATGAGATCCAGAATGAGAATGATGAACCGGGTTCTCAAGCTGAAAAACAGCCGATATATCCAACTCGAGAAAGAAGACCCTTTACAAGGTACCCATCTGATAAATACACCATTGTTGCTGAAGACGGTGAGCCTCAGAGTTATGATGAGGCAGTGACTAGCTCAGACAAAGAAGAATGGGAAAAGACAATGCAAGATGAGATGAAGTCTCTGCACGAGAATCAGACATATGAGCTAACTGAGTTGCCTGAAGGAAGACGAGTTCTGAAAAAGAAATGGGTCTACAAGATTAAGAATGAAGAGAATGGTCATAAGCCGAGATACAAAGCCAGAATTATGGTGAAAGGCTGCAATCAGAAAAAGGGAGTAGACTTTGAGGAGATTTTTTCTCCTGTGGTGAAAATGACCTCGGTCTGAACCGTGTTAGCCATGGCAGCTTCGATGGACCTCGAGGAAGAACAAATGGATGTGAAGACGACATTCCTTCATGGAGATCTTGAAGAAGAGATATATATGGAGCAACCTGAAGGGTTCCAAACTCCAGGACAAGAAGAATTAGTATGTCGGTTGAAGAAGAGCCTCTATGGCTTGAAGCAAGCACGTCGGTAGTGGTACAAGAAATTTGAATACTTCATGACTGATCACAAGTTTGTGAAGACTAAGGCCTACCACTGTGTATTTGTGAAGAGATATGAGGCCGAAGATTTTCTGATTTTGTTGTTATATGTTGACGACATGCTTATTGTAGGGAAAGATAAATCGAGGATAGCCGTCCTGAAGAAGGCGTTGAGCTCATCCTTCGTGATGAATGACCTCGTCCCTGCAAAGTAGATTCTTGGAATCAAGATCATCCGAGATAGACAAAAGAAGCTACCGTGGCTTAGTCAAGAAAAATACATTGAGAGGATTTTGAAGAGATTCAGCATGGATAAAGCCAAAATAGTGAGCACCCCCTTATCCGGACACATAAAGCTGAACCAGAAGCAATGTCCGAGATCTGATGAAGACAAAGATGAGATGTTGAAGATCCCATACCAATCTGCCGTCGGAAGCTTGATGTATGCAATGGTTTGCACTAGACCCGACTTGGCATATGCTGTTGGAATTGTGAGCCAGTATTTGTCAAACCCTGGCGAAGAGCACTGGGAAGCAGTGAACTGGATCTTCAAGTACCTTAGAGGTATGACCAACTTATGCCTCCGATTTGGAGAAGGCAAAGCCGAGTTGCAAGGCTACTCAGATGCTGATTTAGGGGGAGATTCCGACTCGAGGAAGTCGACGACGGGATACTTGATGACTTATGCAGGAGGAGCTATCTCCTGGCAATCAAGACTTCAGAAGTGTGTTGCACTATCGACAACCGAGGCTAAGTACATTGTCGCGATTGAGGCAAGCAAAGAGATGTTGTGGATGAAGAAGTTCCTCATGGAACGTGGCCATGATCAAGACAAGTACGAGCTGGGTTGTGACAATCAAAGCGCAATCCATCTTGCGAAGAATTCGACCTATCACTCCCGCACTAAGCACATTGATGTGAGGTATCACTGGATCCAGGATGTGGTGGAAGGTGGAGAGCTCGGACTTGTCAAAGTGCGCACTGACCAAAATTGGTTCGATATGATGACAAAATCAGTACCAGCAAGAAAATTCGAAGACTGCTGTGAAGGTGTCGGACTGATGCTGATCCCGACACATTGAAGTCAGAAGGGGAAGATTTGTTAGAAGTTGTTCCTCCTTTAATGCTTGGCTCAAGTACCAAGAGGTTGGAACTCTCCATTTTTGGTGCAAGGCTCAAGGGTTATGACCTTTGAATGGTTCAATGTATCTCCATAAATGAAGGTGCAAGACTCAAGGGACACATCCTTTGAGTGGTTCAATTTCTAGAATTATCTCCTTCCCCTATATAAGCTTGTAGTGTGTGAGGTTGAGAGATATGAGAGATGAGATGAAAAATACCTCTAGAGGGATGTTTGAGTGAGACCTCTTTAGGGAAGTTTGATATTACCACCATACTTGGTGAATTTTGATTGTACCTCTAGTGAAAGGCTAGGGATGTTTGATTGTTGTAACTCATTATTCTTATATTGGAAGTTTGATTCTGGACTAGTGTCTCGTGGGTTTTTACTTCTTCACATTAGAGAAAAATTTTCCACGTTAAACAAATTGCATGTATTCTTCTCCATCTTTCTCCTCTTGCATTCTACTATTTCGTTCCGCAATTGACTTGAGGGTCCAACTTGACCAAACATCTTTTACAAGTGTAAAATTATTATTTTTTAAATGAATTGCAATGTTAAAGTGTGAATAAAATCTATTTTAAAAAGATGAAAATTTGATTTTAAATTTTGTTCTTCTTCTGATTAACATTTTGTATCATCGCATATAATTAATTTGATTGTTTTAAATTGAGTGTGAAAAAAAAAAAAATTAAACATCTCATGTTTGGGTAGACAGTTAGTTACATTAGAACTTGAGGAGAGAATTCTACGCTTTGAATATGGAGCACACACTTCAATTTTGACTTGCTTGTTGGTACTAGGAGCCACCTTAACATTAGCACATTGAAGTGTGGTGGCTTTTTATATAAAAAATTATAGCTATGTGTGCGTGGAAAAATTAATTATTCCTTTAAATAAAGTAAAACAAGCGCGAGATTCACAAAACACTCATGATTTTTATTTATTTTTTAATTAAAGGGGGCGCTAATGAGTATAATATCTTTTTTTTTTTTTGTAAGCTAATGAGTATAATATCTCTTATTAATGGAGAAATAATTAATTACTCCATGCACTTATGACAATAAAAGATAATTACGCAATTTTTTTTTTAAATATTGCTTTTTAAATAAATAAATGAATTTAAATATTGCTTTTTTATATAATTAATTACTCCATGCACTTATGACAATAATCACGAACATAATTTCAAGAAGTTAAATAAATGTAAAAGCTATATACAGACACCAAAGTTTAGTTAATAAGTATATATTACAAGAAGTTTTTGAAAATAAATTGAAATAAATCAAATGTCATCACCATGCTAAGTTATGATGAGTTATTGATAAAAATAAAGGGTTTTATATTTCTCATTTAATATGAGAATTCAAAAGTGTGTGTGATATGGATTCTACAGCTAATTTTTTCTAACACAAAATTATATGTTTTTTATCTCTACAACATCGAAATGTGTGTAGGAAAATTCAAATTCTCATGTTAAATATAAAACCCAAAAATAAAACCCATAATTTCAACTACATTACTTATAAAATAAGATAGCTAGTAGCTACCCATCTATATAAAATATTAAAATATTTGTACTGCTTTTAGTTTCAATTCTGCGGACAACTACATGTAATCAGTCATAGTTGTAGAACGTAAGGCTTAGTAGATGATGGACACAGAACCCTAGAAAAGATAAAGTTGAGAAGGGTTGTTAATTTCTACCAATCACACATGCACATTGACCTTCCATTTAGACAAAATTGTAAATGACAATTTTGATTAACATTTAAGAGATGGAAGAAAGAAACAGTCATTCAGATTCAGTACCACTTTATGTTTTTCCACATTCAAAAATTAAGATCAGGAAGAAAATATACACAGTGCAAACTAACAAAATTGAAAGACACTCCATGCCCTGTCAATTTTTTATCTATCCAAAACCATTCAAAAATGCTGCTTCAGACCCATTATTAGATTCACAATTAGGCAGTAAATGCTCATTTGGCTCCACCACAGTCAAATTTACTTTTCTACTTTACAAACTCAGATAAAGGCAACTGTGCAATTGTGCAAGGTTGTAAAACAATGCATGGCAAAAACATGAAACAGGTTCCCACTTATACACAGGTATTATTACTTTCTACAAAGAAACTAAAGTTGTGAGGTTAGCGTGGTTGGATTGGACACTCCAATTCTCTTCAAAAAAATCTTCAAAGTGCTGCTCATAATGACATTCTGAACTTCCTCACTTTCCTACGAATGTAGTACTTATATGAGCCACTATACCTGCCACCTTCTTTTACAAGAGAGCACTGTGGATTGGTTCCATTATGGCATTGTTGATCCTCAGGACTTAGTTGCTTCACCTGAGATCCCATGAAATATCATCAGTCTTGACTGAAACAAGAAATGACACTACAAAAGTAATAAAGGAACAGGTGGAGAACAAAGTCTGAATCACAAACAATTTGGACAACAAGATTAAGTACCATGGTGACCGGGTCAATAACACTGCTACCAAGATGATCATTGTTGCCTGCACAAGTACTGGAAAAATATCACATTCGTTAGATACAACACCATCATCATTTCCCAACATAAAATCTCTGAACAACAAAGCTACCGTGACAAATAGCCAATATATATATAATGATTATTTTACTATGAGAGTTTAAACCCGTAACCTTTTAGTTACAAAGGGAACAATTTTACCACTGTTCTAGCCTAGGCTCATCTGCTTTGACAAAAAAAACATTTTATATTAAAACATTGAGTTTTATAAGAGTTATGTTATAGGAAAAGTGTCCACTACCAATTACTACATATCTAGTCACCATTAGTTTTATGCCAATAATTTTCTCTCTCTTTTTTTTAACATTCTCTCTCTTTAATCCAATGTTGATGTGTTGGGTAGTAAGTTTGTTGTGTCATGTTAAATGACAAATGCAAATCCCTAAAACATTTGTGGAAATCCACAGAGAAGCCAAGAAATAATTCCGCAAAGAGAACAGATAGAGCACATATATTGCTAAAAACTTTGGCATATTTTAGTACACATAGAATCCCTGATAACCATAGACATATCATATCCACTAATACATTAATAACATCATCAAGACCTGGTTTCATTATTGATAGTTTAATATGTGAATCGTACCCAAATAGATCACAAGAATTAATGCAGGATACATTATGTCAGAAAAAATCTTTCCTATAAAAGAAATACCAGCAATATGAACTTCCATTGCAAATAAAGTTCCGAATTTCAAAATTTCGATTTATTTAATAACAATTAAAAGGGTTTATTCTTATACCAAGAACTGATTCAGATGCAACTTTGTAAGTGAAGATTTAATTTAGCATTTTCTTTGTTTTCCTTCCTTTCCCTGGTCAATGGTCCAGAATACTATATTGCCTATGCAGTCTCTCTCTCTCTCTCTCTCTCTCTCTCTATTAAGAAGCATTTAATGCAATTATAATCTTGTTTTCCTTATAAGGTTTGGACTAAATAGACAGAGGTGAGACATACACCCCCATTTGTTGATCCATCAACCCTCTGTTGTCAATCTCTTCTGCTTGGTATACTTCAGAGTCTGGACTAGACTTTTCAAAGTCAACCCTACAACTTCCAGAGAAAACATCATTTTGTTTTTGTTGGGCATCTGCAAAATGAAACAATAAATTTGTAATCCACTTATCCCAGAATAACTTATTTACTTGTCTCCTTTACAACAACAAGAATCATAAAAATTCACAAACCTATTGACAAAACTGAATCTGGAGATGGAATCTTTGTCAACAGCTTCTGGCACATGATGCTACCCTGAAAATCTAGGAAAGTATAGTCCAGAAATTCTGATCTCTCAAGATTTGTCATCTTTGCAAAGCCAAAAGAACTTGTCCATGTTTCTAGCACACTAGGAACAGCAGGCAAAACGAGCCTCTCAACTCCTAATTGCATGAGCTTCTGATGAAAGAAAAATGCAAGTTATAAACTGATAACTTCAAAAATAACAATAACAGTAGGACTTTATTTTAAAAAAATCTAAAAGATTGTAATTATTTCCACTTTTCATCCACACTCATCTTTTTAATTACACAAAATCAACATCAGAACTGAATACACAACCTTTCCAAAGAGAACATTTTTAGTACTACCGTCGTACTGACTCCCGTTCAAATTGAAATTACAGACAATGTGTTCCTGGGAATACATAGGCATAATATTAAACTTGTTTTTTTCTCTCTCTCTTCAGGAAACATGTCAACATAGGAGTTATGTCCCTATTAGTCGGATGTAGGTACTTCGGTAGTATATTAGATATTTTCCTTTTCAAATCAGCATTGATGACTACAGACAGATTATACTGCTTGCCATATCAGATCATTTAAGCTTTTAAAAATAGCCAACGGAGACATCAGAAATGAAAAAGTGGTACAAAAGTCCATAGAAAACTGATTAAAACAAATTTACTAATCCATGCCCTGCCATATACTAATCAAAGGAAAAATATTCCACTTCATATACCCTGCCATGATTTATGAGTAGAGTCTTAAGCAGTTAAGTTGTTGCCCAAAAAATGCATATTGGAATGATGACAAGCTGATGTATATGACACAAATAATAATAAGAAATTAAATCAAAACTAGAGAAAGCTTTGTTTGAATTCCTTCAGAAAAACAATGCAGTGCAGTTATTATACCATTCATTCCTTCAGAAAAAAATTAAGGGCTTACAATCAAGGGAAAAAGACAACAAAAAGGGCAAATGTGTCCTTTGTGTATTACCTTTTCAAGCTCAGTCATTAAAACGCGACACATTCCATGGCGGCGATACTGTAATCTGGTACCAACAAGAGGTATTTCTGCTACCTTATCTCCATAGACCCTAAAAGGTTGAAACAGAAAATCAAGATGACCATAACACAACAAGGCATAAAAAACTGCAGCAGAAATAGAAAATGGAATCATACAATCCAATAAAGCAAACCACTTGATGGTAATAGACCCCATACTCACCTAACAGTTGCCACACTAATCAGTTCTTCATTTCTCTCCAGAAGTACAGTATAGAAACCCTGGAAATTTAATCGATTAAGCTCTGACCTACAAAGTTCCAAAGTACAGATATCAGGTATTGGCCCCAGAGATATAACAATAATGTGAGCACAATTTAGAGACAGATAACTTGATCATGGACAGAGTAAACATGGTAGATATGATCAAATTCATTAGTAAATAGTATAACTGTTTTGCCGTATAGGGCCATATTTTAAATGAAACTTCCCTATCAGAAGTATGATTCACCTACCTGAGATTATCCATCAACAATAACCCAAAATAATTTATTTATTTTTTAACTCAAAAGTCACTAATCAAAAGCAAAACATTTTTTCTGCAGAAAATACAATAAAAATCAACCAAGGCAATGATTCTCTTCTTGTTAAATAAGACTAATGGAAACAGTGATAACATTTCTAGGAATGAAATATTGTCACATGAACAACCTTACCTATAGGCAAAAATACAACTATTCCAATTGAACATCCGAGGAAAGTGAGATTAATAAGCATAATATCATCAGGTTACAATTTCCGAAAGATAAAACTATGGCCAGCAGGTGCCTGCATATGATTTCCAGACTACGTATATGATTGGTGTAGCACAAACACAATATACAAACAATAATAACAAAATATTATGACCATATCTTGAAGGATAAGAATTTCAGACCATCTGCTGAATATAACATCTTCCATGAGATCTCTGCTAGAGTAAGGTTCCTTTAGGGGCTCGAAACATTCATGCATCACCGAAAGAGCAACATTAAGTTTGCTGTAACTTTCTACCAATAAGTCACTTTTAGTACTACCACGATCACAGCTCTCAGAATTGATAAACTTCACCAATGTCCAAGTTAGATTGTCCAAACCCACTGAAGCTGGCACTCCTAATAGTTTGTGCAGGCCGGCATATATCTGCAAAAAATAGACATGAGAATGTAGAGTAGAATCAGTGTCCTAAAAGACCTTTTCTAGTAGCATATGTCAAAGACACACAGCCTTAAATGCTTCTACCTGCTTGTCAAGTAATGAAATGTAACATCACCAAAATCAAGCATAATTAATTCCATATATTCTAATATGTAACTGTTGACCAGAATCACATAAGCAAAAATATTGACATAAATTCAATCTTGTTTCAATAAACAAGCACTCAAATAATGCTTCCAATGAAAGTAAAAGTAGAATAAATTAATAAAGAAAGGGGAAAGAAAATCCTCAAGGTAAATAAAAAGGAACTGCTAATTTTCATGCAAAATGTGACTAAAATTTTCTTAAAACTAGAAGAAAGAAGAGAGGTGGATTTAATGTACCTTTTCACAGTCTTTTCCACAGAACCAGTTTTTTTTCAGGTACCTTATTGATTCATCTACAGCTTTATTTTTCACGCACCTAAAATGATCTACAGAATGTTGACAAAGATGAGACCATAAGCATTGCAATATTGATTTACATATGCACAAAAACACACACTCAGAAGATATTCAGGCATGGACGAAATATCAAAGTGAACATACATATACTTACATTTATGTTCACACTGAATGCAAGTAAGGAAATGTCCATCCTCATCTCCATTGATTTTGCGTCGGTCACAAATCCCACAACGACAAGATGGACAAAACCAGTCACCATCAGGGATATCCTATACAGGAAAAATGAAACCAGTCCATTTCAACAACTCAGATCCAAGACCAGTTATAAGGGTGAAACTAAAGAATTGAAGTAATAAGTAATAAAAAGATAGCATTAAATATGCATGATTGAGAAGGAAAATGGTTAATCTACCTCCATACCGAGACATGTCTTATGAAATGAAGACGGACATTGATCACATAAAATAAGTTCACCACCATAGTGGCAAACAGAACAAATGTAATCATTCTTGCCTTGACACAAACCATCGCATGGTTTTTCCATAGTTTCCCTTATCCTATGGTCTTGCATTAATTGTATCTGGCAATCTAAGAGTGACCTGCCATCTTCCAGAAAGATACTAGAAGTGGGTCTGCGGGTACTGCTACCGCTAGCATGATTTTCAAAGCCAACAAGACTGAATACAGTCTGACAACAGTTACATTTGATTCCATCGCGAGTTATTCGCCCATCAGCCATAGAATGGAGCCTGCTTTTTGCCTGGTAATAAACCTTAGACCTTGGTAGCACTATGTTGCTGCCTATCAACCAAGACAGAACATTTTGACGTTTATGGGGTGACAAACAAGGGGCCGACACCTGTTGCACCCTTTTACTTGATCGTAGCACCCGTAGAGGCAATCTATTCCTTTGGCGCTTAGGTAGGCTAGCCTTTGAATTCCTCAAGTGTTTCCTTTTCCGCTTCCGATTGGCAGTAGATCCGCTTGCAGCTACACCATCTATGCCATGTAATGAAGGTTTCTCCGGAAGAAATTGGGATACTCTATGTAATAAATCACCACTTCGAACTTGATCAACATTTTCCTCATTATTGACTGAGTCAACGGTACGATGCCTTATACTCTCATCATCTTGGGACGGCAAAGAGATTTTGTTTGAGTCCTTTTGCATGACTTCACAAACTTCAATGAGTGAGAGGAAAATCTTCTGGTCCTGTTTGTCAGGCGACTTGTACCTGTAATGTTTATAACCATATGAATTTAACTTCCACTCAATTTTCCAACCAAGATAAGCAATATGTTTTTGTAATTTTTCTCTCCAACGTTCCATGCTCCGACAAATAGGTGAAGCAAGTGCATATTGCTTAACAGCATCAGGACAAAATTCAACTACAGACAACATAAGAGGTTTCCAGCCTTTGGAACTTAAAAGAGTAGAGGATCTATTTTCTCTATTATTTTTAGAACAGTTAGCACCTGAAACTACGTCAACAGCACAATCGGAGGAAATTTCAGTTTGAAACTCTGATAAGACCTCTTCAATTGGAGGAAGAGGATCTTTCTGCATCAAGATTTCCTTTTCAGGTAATGTTGTGTTCAAGTCCCCATTAGCCACAGGTTCAACCGGCTCCACCTCTGGTGTTTCATTCAATAAACTCCTTGGAAGGTTTAAGACTGAGAAAGCTTCTTCTACAGTAATAGCCCAGTACTCATTAACTACCTCCATTACCATGTCTCTCCATAAGTCCTTCACATTGAATGTCCATTCCTCAATCCTGTCAAAATCACTTTTTCCCCGTACATCATACCAAATCTGCTTTGCTGAAACTGAAACATGTAATTTCCTCTCAGTCTCACACTCCTCAATCAATTCAAGAAACACCCATTTCCCTCGTTGCTCCCACTTCTCTGTAACTTCATCCCAGTCCTGAGTAATCCGCAGTTGGTTGATTCCAATATTCATTTCATCACCCAAATCAGGGAAAAACACACTCCTCTCCTCCTTCTCATCATTGTGATCAAATATAACACCTTCCCACCAAGCTTCCTGATAGTCCACATCAACACACAGACCAAATTTAAGGTTCCTTTTATCAAACTCAATCAAAGGAGGCACTGGCCTAATGAAACCGCGCTTATAGCAATCTGGAGAACAACTTTTACCATCCAAAGCATCCGAAACACTCACTACGTCCTCTAAATTATTAATCCCATCATCATTCAAAATATTCTCATATCTGACATGGCGCTTCAGCTTCCCACAATGGATAACTGTCGCCGGGTGCCATGACCCCAGAAACCCATCCTCTACACTCCGCAACTGAAAAAAAATTCCAAAAGACAAAACTTTTCAAAATCCAGGAATGGAAATTTCATATAAATTAAAAAAATACGAACTAATGTTAACTACCAAGTAGCTTAAAAAAATAAAGCAAGTGATCATGACGGAAAATTTCAAAAACACTGCAAACAAAAGACAACATAATATTATGTTACCATAAACATTCCCCCAAATTAAAAAAATAAAAAATAAAAATACTTTGCATGAAGGCAAAAGGAACAATGCACAGCACAGCAAACAATGAACAAAGGTAATTTAATCATGAAAACAACAATCGTGTGTGTAATGTGTAATGTAGCTGAAAAACAACAAAACACAGCGACAGGCAAACGTTGAAAAAAACCAGAACGAAAAATTGACAACAACGTAAACCAAATAAGCAAAATTAGAAACACATGCACAAAGATAGAAAACCAATAAAGAACACATTGTTCATTTAAATAACAAAAGTTAAAGAATCATCCAAAAAATTTAAAAAAAAAAAAAATTTTAAAAAAAATCTAAAAAAGACTGTAAAAATTTCAGCAATAAAAAAGAATAATATCCTTTTAAAAAAAATTTGACATTACCTCAACACGTTCATTGATTAGAAACTTTTTTTTGGTGAAGCTTCTTTGACGCTTCTTCCTCCCAGAACCCATAATTTCCTCTACCGTTCATTCGTGGGTACCAAGTAACATTCACTACTCTCTCTCTCTCTCTCACTAAGAGTGAGTAAGTGTGAGTGTGTGTGTGTAGCGAAGTGAAACCGTGACTCTCTACTTTCCTTCTTTTTTAGAGATCGGATCCTATTCGTCCACGTCATCACCGCCTCATGCATGTTTGCTTACGTGGCGATCTTCTTGACTCCACTCAGTGAGAGAGGACCCCATGAAAATTGATACGGCTTCAGGTAGATAATTTATATCTCCTTTTTCTTTACTTTACATATTATAATATTTTTTAATTATAAGTATATCCTCCCTCTAGCAAAAAAAAAAAAACATAAAAAATTCTTTATTTAATGAGATTTGTATCTAATTTCACTCTACTTTTAAAAAAGTGGAAAACAAATATTTCACGTATCTCTGAAATCAATATTATGTTTTTTTAAAAAAAATTATTTAATGAGACTTAAATTAAAAGAATTCAACCGAGTGATGGAGGAGGAATTCGAATGTCAATGGGTTAAACATAACAAAAGCGACAATAATGTTTAATTTATTATATTAGTATTTATTTATTTATTTGATCTTACTATTTATTATTTATTATATAAGTAAGTGTAACTAAACTTGAACTCTTGTTTGTCCTCAATTAAAGAAGATAAAAGAGAATGCAAAAAGGAAGAGAAAAGATCTGAATAGCAAGTGATATTAAAAGTGAATCTCTACAAACACAACAATACAACCAAGCATACTAATTAATTTAATCAAGATTTGGGAGGAAACGTAATTACAAGTTAGCATTAGTTCTCAATTGATTTTCGGAACAACAGAAAATGAAATTTTCAAAGAGAAAAAACACACGTGAAGTCAATGCCTGCTCACAAGTTATTCATTGTACACATACAATTGGCATGTGTTTCAATCAAATCATGTCATTGAAAACACTACTGTCATAGACTTTGATCTTATTATTACTTTCCGCACTTATAAAAATCGGCTTGGTGTTTGTGGTTATTTTATTTTCAACACGTATATAAAAGTGTTTGAGGTTCATATGGGGTCATGTAAAAAGAAATTACGGATCCTACATACTTTTATATATATATAGGAAATAATTTTTATTTCATATAATATTAGAGATATTAAATCTTATAAAAATAAGATTTTATACTTCTCATGTTATACGAGATGAGCCTTTTTATGTTATAGAGACAAAAAACATATGAGATCTATATATTAAAAAAATATAAAATCGAATGGTGTGTTATAACATGAGAAGTATAAAATCTATAAAAACATCTACAAACCAATTAAAATATGTTTGAATGGGATTTAACATGAAAAAAATATGTCAGAAAGAGTGGCTAAAATATGAATAAAAAATAAGCTATATAAAACATTAATGAATAAAGTTAAAAAAAGAAAAAAGAAAGAAATTAAATAAC
This sequence comes from Gastrolobium villosum, assembly GCA_032173675.1. Lineage (NCBI taxonomy): Eukaryota > Viridiplantae > Streptophyta > Magnoliopsida > Fabales > Fabaceae > Gastrolobium > Gastrolobium villosum. The sequence goes on along the minus strand of JAVKPL010010213.1, from coordinate 24,164 downwards.
ATTTATTTAACACTTCTAAATTTAATTACTTAGCATTTACAAATAAATTAGGAGTTTTTTTTTGGTGAAAAATTAGGAGTTTAATATAAGTTATGAGTGTTAAAGAATTTAGGAGTTTTTATTTTTTTTTATAAATGTTTTTATGTTTTTTAATTAATGTAGAGTAAATTAGTATAAATTTAATTAAAATATTTTACAATTATCATTTGATAATTTTTAGGAGTTTTAATATTAATTTAATTTAATTGAAATTTTTTGTAACGGTTAAAACATTTAATATAATTGAGTAGTGTTAAAGAATTAAACTAAATTAAGTTAATATTAATTATTTTAGTTTAATTCAGTGTATATTAATTTTAATTATTTTAGAATGATTAATTAGTTATTTTTAGGGGTGTTAACTAAAATAATTTAATGTGGATTGTGTTTTGTTAAAAAATTGTGAAATGTTACGGCACTTAAATTAATCAAGGGTTGTTAATTAATGTAAAATATTTTATGTTTGTTAACTGAAATAGTTTAATTTAATCTATATTAATTTAAATTGATCATAACGATTAATTATTTGTTATGACTGTTAATTACTTATTTTTTGGATTGTTAATTATTTTATTTTAATTAGCAATATGTTAAGTTAAATTATTTGTAAAAGTTAAGTAATTAAATTTAGGAGTGTTATATTAATGTTATTTAATTTCATTTAAATGACACGTGTACATAATAACCAGCTGCTCAGCCCAGCGGGTTTACCGCAGTGTGACACATGTCACACTTGCGTTGAGTGTTTCAACAGCCGCCACGTAAACAGCTACGCAGTCAAGTGGTTTTGGCCACGTAAGATGCCACGTAGCCCAGCGCTTTAGGCCACGTGGCAGACAACGGCAAAGGTTGTCTACCACGTAATCTAGCTGCACTGCGTAGCTAATTACATGGCCAACCAGGTTCTGCCACGTGGCCAATCCTAACTCGCCACGTGGCGCAAGGAGACTGATGACGTGCCACTTTGGTAAAAATTTTCTGGGGCATGACAATCTGATAATATTTTAGGTAAACAGTGACAATTTAGTCGTTGTCCCTCTTAGCATAGACTGCATCTATAACCAAGCATTGGGGGACCTATTTGGTTGCCAATGTATTTTTTAATTAATTAGGAATGTCACTCAAAGAGCAATTTTAGTGGCTGCATTGCCAGTAATACAAGCACAGGTACTAAGAGATAAACACGTCTTATTTACTGCTTATGTTTTAGTGGTTTTATTAAGTGATTACTATTTTTTTATGTTAAGTTGAAGTTTTCTTTTCTTTTGTTGTTTGAGGATTATATCCCTTATATTATATGAACGAAATATTTTGTCATATTAAGACAAATACAAGTTATATAATATTAAAGAAAGTGAGATGGCTTTATCCAAAAAAAGAAAGAAAGTGAGATGGCAAAATATTATTCAATGAATTAGTCTATCTTTTTTTTAACACGATAAAAATTTGGTTCATATAACATGAGAGATATAAATTCCTTTTTGTTTATTTTTTTATTTTTTAATGCATTTAAAACTTTGTTTAATTTTTTTTTCCGAAAGCACTGCCCCCAAACCCTAATTAAATAAGGCCCACTATCAATGATTCATATTTCAAATTAGGTTTGGCTTGGAATCTTATCTTCTAGAGCTTGTGGTACCTATTATGTGATATAGAACACCTACCAAGTATAATACCCATAGTTTCTTGTATTCTATAACCATCACATTAATAGTGTATTGAATTGTAGAATACATTTAAGGGGGAGTGTTGTAAAATATTATGGATGACTTTTCACATGAATTATGGATGACCTTTCACATGGCTCATAACACATGACTCTCTATTTTTCATGATCTTTGATGTATTCTATAACCATCACACTAATGGTGTGTAGAATTGTAGAATATATCTAAAGGAGAATGTTGTAAAATATTATGAATGACCTTTCACATGAATTATGGATGACTTTTCACATGGTTCATAACATGTATTTTTTTATTTTTCATGACCTTTGATATTTCTATAACCATCACATTAATGGTGTGTTGAATTGTAGAATACATATAAGGGGGAATGGTGTAAAATATTGTGGATGATTTTCTACATGGTTCATAACATGTTACCCTTTATTTTTAATGACCTTTAATGTATTCTACCACCATCACACAAATTGTGTGCTGAATTGTAATTATTCCCCTAGTTATGTTTAGAGTCTTATATAAGGATATATCTTAGATGGAAAAAATGGCACTTGGTGAATTAGAATATAATAATATTTTCTTACCTTTAAAAACTCATACTTGTTCTTATCTTATTTTTCCTTTTATTTTGGCCCACGGTCCAACGCTAACTTAGCCGGCTAAATTTTTGGGTTTTAAGGGCTCGGGCTAAAAAAAGCCTTACCACAAAAAGGACTTAATATGTTAGGGCCAAATATAGTGCTTTGCGGGCTTCAGCCCATTTTAACACCTCTAGTTGAAACCTTATGTTAGAATATATGTTTTTTTTTTAACCATAAAATAGAACTTAATATTGTTATATTCTTTTGTATAGATTGGAGGATATTATCTTATACAGTATCATACCAAACACTAGATAGTATTACAATTTAATCAGGTATTATGCAATCAGGTCTTATAATATCAGCTCTTATACTATCAGGCTTTATCCTATACTGTGCACCAAACATGTCCTTATTGTAGGAGTTGAATTTTTCTGTTTTGATAATTATAATTGAAAATTGCAGGGTTACTCTTTTATAAAATCCTAAATTCCAGCTTACCAAAAATCCTAAATTTATGTTTAGCACCTTTTCTATGCGTATTCGGCATCAGAGTCCTAATCTTAACACTGGACCATAGTCTTTATGGAGAATATAAGACCAAAGTTCTTGTTAAGAACACTGGACCAGAGTCTTCATGGAGAAAAGTGGAACATATTCCTTATCAAGGATAATTGACTATAGTCCTTATCTTTAACACTGATCATATTCCTAATCCTGATACTTAACTAGAGTCTTTATCGAGTACAGGAGATCATAGTACTTATTCTGACACTAGACCATAGTCCTTATGGAGGCACTGGGCATAAGGACTCTGGTCTAGACTCTGTATCTAGGACATTGGACCATAGTTTTTTTCTTGGATCCTCGACTAGAGTCTTTATGGAGGACACTAGACCAGTATCCTTATTCTTTTTAGGAAGTTCTTATAAGTAATTTTTATAACTTAAATGATACGCACCTCATAACTTTTATAGACACATTACAATACACTTAATTTTATGGTGTTAATGAACTTCTTAGGAGTAGCAATAAAAAACTTTTAAATTTCATTATCACGACCAAAGTCCTATGACAACATTAACATCAAAAAATTTAGCAGGTTGGACCTTAATTCATAAAATTCCATTTTGTGGTAGGCCTTTCTCTTACCCTAATCGCTTCCAAAGTCCTATGATTTAGCAGGTTGGGTTAAATAATGATGAATATAATCAAGAACATAGTGATAATTGATGAATGCAATATATATATATATATATATATATATATATATATATATATATGGGAAAAACATTTCTCAAGCTGCTTGAGATAAATTCATCTACGGCCACCCAAAACTACGTCGTTTTGATTATTTATTTCCTTATATTTATTGATTCATCTTTGAATGGTTATGATTCCCCTCTTTTCTCTCTTCTTTTATCACCATTGATCCATCTTTGTACGGTTATGATTTAATAGCCAGAGATAACTTTATCTCCGGCAGCTTGAGAAATGATAAGCCCTATATATATATATATATATATATATATATATATATATATATATATATATATATGAGGTGTGATATTCTTACACCAATGTAAGAGTTAGAAGTCCGATACTCAATCTTGAGCATTGATCCACTTGTATCCAATAGCTCACATTACTAAAAAATCAAAGCCCTTACATATAATGAGATCAATAGTCAAGATTGAGAGCGTAACTTACACTGGTGTAAAATGATCCTGACCCTATATATATATATATCTATATATATATATATATATATATATATACATATATATGTATATATATATATACATATATGTATATATACATATACATATATATATATATATACATACATACATATACATACATATGTATATATATATATAGATATATATGTACATATATATGTACATATGTACATATATATGTACATATATATATATACATATATCTACATACATATGTATATATATATATGTATATATATATGTATACATGTATATATATATATGTATATATATATATATACATATATATGTATATATATATATAAATATATATGGTTTTAATATTTGGATATGATATTGACTTAAAAACATATTGGTTTCAGGTTTAAATGGTTAAATCAGAGTATTAGAGCCAAGCGGAAGCAAGAATGAATTAAAGCAATAAATATGGAGTAATGATTTAGTGGAAATATTCTTGAAGCTATCTACAGGCCAATTTTTCGCATCGAAGATTATGGATTTTGATATCGTGTTCTTCATAGAAGTTGTATATCTTTCTCTTATCTTTCCAACTAGATTAAGATCACATCAATTGGACGAGTATAACTCACGTTATGGCCAAAATACAAAATCATATTTTTGTTGCCAAAACAACGCAATTTAACGTTCTTCGGCCCAGTTGCGACCTAGCTAAGGACCATTATGGGATTTTCACCCAAGTTAGGGTTCCTACACATATTTAATCTAATCTTCAGAGGAAACTCATAATTGATCGGCGGCCAGAGACCTTGGAAGAGGCAAATGAGCAACTCTTTGGAGGAGAAGGAGGAGGAAACGGTCATAGTTTCACCGTGGAGACCGGGTTCTAAGTTTCTTTTATGCATTCTAGTTTTCTTTCATCTATTGTTCTTGTTTTCTTGAACATGGTAGACTAATTTCTTTTATTTAGTCAGGGCGAAATGGAACCAATAGGTTCTTGAACATTGTTTATGCTTTCTTGTAATTGATATTTATGATTTGAATTATGCAATTAATTTGTTCACTAATGATTGGTTTTGTTTATGATTTGTGCACTCGTTGATAAACACATAAAGTCTTGTATATCAATAAGTATATTGACATCTTGATTTCGATTGGTTAATTGCTAGGACTTGTATGATCTATGCATAAACTTATAAATTCTATGACATGTGATATTAATGCTTGCTCTAGAAAAAAGCTCTAAGGGGTTAGAGCTTTGGATAAAGCAAATGATTAAATCATCAAGGGATTGGGAATCTAATTAAAGAACGGCCAATAATTTAATCTTGAACATTGATTGCATGAAAAGGTAAACCTTTTAGGAAAATATTAGAAAAATCGAATCTTTAGCTATGTTTGTTTTTAAGTAATTTCAACCATTCTTTGTTGCATTCTTGTCTTTAGTTATTAATCCTGAAAATCAAAAATATTATTTTTAAATTCTTTTTTATTAATTCAAAATTATATTCTTCAAAACTTACAAGATCAATCAAAATTTGGTTATATAAATAAGTTATTGCTTGGTAAATGAATTCTCGTGAGAACGATAATCCCACACTTTTCACTATATTACTTGTACAACCGGTGCACTTGCCGAAATCTCAATGAAAATAAAATTGAAATCGAGAGTTGTCGACAACATTTGTTGAAAAAATATTGAAACAAACTTTTATTCGAAAAAAATACTCATCTTTCAAAAGACAAGGTTGGATTCTGAGTTAGATTAAAAAAAAACTTATATATATGGACAATATGAATTTATACTGGTGTGAAATTTTAATTATTAATTTACTTGTATTTAATAGCTCACATAATTAATATATTTGAGCCATTAGATATAAGTGTGATCTACGACTAAAATTGAGAGTATAAATTACACTAGTATGAGATGAGATTTCTTACCGCAATGAATGTAATACATTAGAATGTATTTTACTTTTATAAATTAAGATACTATTAGTAAGTTAATATTAACTTGTGATCAAAAAATTATATAAACTAGATATTGATGTATAGATAAACACCCATTTTTCCCAACTAACACTTTAGCATTTATTCCAATTTAAAACTTGCTCGCAACAAACAAGAGTGGAGATGAGTTAGAGCCAATAAAGCTCAACAGTCTTAGTTGAGTTGAAATCTTGCAAGCCCAACTTTATAGCCAAGGACCTTGACATCTTGTTGCACTTGTGCTCTGAACTCATTGTAGGTAAAGGGCTTGTACTTTGAGCTCTCAATTACAACGTCTTCATCAGGGAATACAAAGTAGCATATTGAGATCCTCTCTTTATGATTGTCTACCTTCACTCTGTGTGACACACTCTTGTATATGCCATTGCTTATTGCCTAAAACAAAATATCCATTCCGAAGAATCACTTCAAAATACAATTCATTATTAATTATATAATGAGATGAATTTATATCACTATAAGAATAACACTTTTCACAGATATATATATATATATATAATCCTTTAACATCAGTATTAAATTTGAAATTTGACACCTTATCTGAGAGCCATTAGATAAAAAGAGATCAACGACTCTGATTTGTAAGCATGTGACACATTTGATCTTTTTCGATCTAACGACTTTCAGATAAGGTGTCAAATTTTAAATTTGACACCGATATCAATATATATATACCTCATATGTATATATGTGTGTGTGTATATACGAGGAAAGTTATATTTACAAACTTTTTGTTTACAAACTACACTAAATATGACTGGTCATACTTCAATCAAGAGTGTATGACCGGTCATACTTAGTGTAATTTGTAAAAAAAATTGTAAATGGATTCTTCCCCTAATATATATGGGGTTTGCATTTGTCATTTAACACGACCAAAAAAGTTTCATATACACACAACATTTTGTGGGGCCCGCATCTTTTGAAGCCAAAAAAAAAAAAATCTACGACACGCAAAACGAATCTCTATAACATAACACAATAATTTTTCTACAACCTAATTTTTATAAAACCCAATATATATATATATATATATATATATATATATGTATGTATGTGTGTGTGGTAGGATCCTTTGACACCGGTGTCAAATTTCAAATTTGACACCGGTGTCAAATTTCAAATTTGACACCTCATCTGAGAGCCGTTAGATCAAAAAGATCAACAGCTCTAATTTGTAAGCATGTGACACTATTGATCTTTTTTGCTAACGGCTCTCAGATGAGGTGTCAAATTTGAAATTTGACACCAGTGTCAAAGGATCCTACCTCTCTCTATATATATAGGGGCATGATATTCTTACACTGGTGTAAGTTACACTCTCAATCTTGTCCGTTGGTCCCACTTTTATCTAAGGGCTCTATTTTTTTAGTAATGTGAGCCATAGGATATGAGTGGATCAATGGTCAAGATCGAGGGTAAGACTTATAACTCTTATACGATGTAAGAATATCATGCCATATATATATATATATATATATATATATATATATATATATATATATATATATGTATATGCATAAAAAATAATAGGATTTGAACCTGCATCATGTCTCCAAGGTTGACAATCAATGTGTTGGAAATGGGCTTTACAGTTATCCATTGATCATCTTTGAGCACCTGAAGTCCACTCACTTCATCGTCTTGGTTTAATATGGACAAGACTGAGCTATCTGTATGCGCCTCCATGCCCCAACCAACATTTGTATCACAACGATGTGGGTAGCGATAGATACGCACTATTCCTGTGTTCTTTGATAGATAAGAATTTGAGGGTTTCATATTCAAGTCAAGTTTCTTCACCATAGCTTCGAACAAAGTTGAAGCGATTCTTGATAGATGGGTTCCGTAGTCCATTAGTAGAAGTCTTGAAAAGCAAACACACACGCCTTGTTAATGAACTTTGAGCACAAGTTACATGATTGCCTTACAATCGGATACATAATCAATTCAGTGATTCGACATGTTGAATCAATTCATTTTTTCTTGTTCTTTTTAATCAATTCATTTCATTTGCTCAGCTCTGATGCGCCAATTGAACTATCATCATTTGATCATGTTGAATCAATTTTAAAATGGATTCTTTCATGTTAAAATTTCACATCATCTAGTCATATCAAAATATCGTTGGACACCACTTATTTAATGTCAATAAAAAAAGAGATAAACACGGAATTTTCATGAACCATATGAAATTTTAAAATGTTTGATTTTTAAAACATTAGGTTCATTTGATCCCAACCTATATAGACTTTCACCAGATTACTGGTACGTATCCAATCATCTTATTTAAGCATAACTCAAGTGATTTTTACGTAACCATATCAGTCCAGCCATAAACGTTTAAACCTCATATGAAGATATATTGGTTGTCATGTGAAATTGTGAAAATACCTTTCATAATTAATTATATCAGGTACTTTAAGGCCATATATCTTGCCCTCGTTTTGTCAAGACAATTTCTAAAAAGGATGTTATAATTCATAGGACATTTTTACCAAACTATTACCTCGGCTAATTTTTTTATGATATGATTCAAACTTGACCTTCAATTAAACAATGGCTGCAATTTGAAGGGATGATAAAGATAGATATATAATTACTAAACTTTGCCTAATTGTTTTCTATTCAATATGTAAACAACAATCTCAACCCAAAAACTTAATTGTTATGGGAGGGCCTTTTTAATGGGGGCGGTGAGAATTAAACTCGTGATCTTATGGTCACTGAGACTCTGATACCATGTAAAGAATCATTTCAACCCAAAATTTTAAGGTGTTAGGTGATGACCTTTTTAATGGTGTTTATATTACTCTAAAATAGGGGGTGTCAAAACGGGTTGACACGACACAAATTTGACATGACACGAATATATTAACATGAATTTGACACGACAGAAATACATTAACATGAACACGATACGAATTTTTATTCGTGTCAAAATCTTCAACACGAACACGACATTAGTTTTTTGCGGGTTAACACGACACGAATAACACGCAAAATAGGGGTCAAAAAGGTAATTGACAATTTTTTTTTAAAAAAGGTCGAAATTTAAAATAAAAAAATGTTAAAAATAAATTAAAAAGAACACGAATATATCAACACGAACACTGCACAAATTTTTTACGTGTCATTTTTTTAACACGAACACGATACAGATTTTTTTACGAGTCAACCCAAACACAAATTTTCGTGTCGTGTCGTGGGTCGAGCGTGTCATAACCTGTATTGACACTCACACTCTAAGATTTTGATTTAAGATGGTTCTTTACAATAAATATATAAGGAATTATGAAATGAAAAACTCTACGGTACCACTTCAGTCTTGTTGGTCTTCAATTAATTAATTAATTTAGATTATAAAAAATTAAATATTTTTTAAATCCATAAAAAAATATTTATTCACATCTCACACCTGGAATAAGGGAAAAAAAAAACTTATCCTATCATAAAGTACCTTTTCCATATTTGTCAATTTTTTCACAATACAAAATTTAGCAAAAAAATAAAAATAAATTAACGTTTAGTCAAACTTGTTCCATAAAAAATAAAAAGGATTTTCTCCTTTTCTTTTTGTCATCCCCACTCATAATTTATTAGGTTGAACTTGGACCAATTAGATTAGGCAAACCCTATGTTGCTCATCATCTTTTTGACAAAAAGACTTTAAAATCACTTTCTTCACCTAGCTCTACCCATATGGTAGGATTTGTGCCCACGTGTGCAATAATTTAAGTGTTGAGACTAATACCTTAATTGCTTCCAAATGCAAACATGTAAACAGATGTGACTGATAGTAATGTTCCTATGATCGGTCTCTTTATTTTGTCCAATTTTTGTTGGTGTTTCACATCTAAACAAGGAAACTTCACGTCTATCAAATCAGATAATCAATCTCCATGGAATTGCACTAATCCAATTCGTCGAAGCAACCTTCATGCAATGCCATTATTGCACACCAAGCAAACGCATACTCTAAAAAAAAAAAAAAACAACTAATATATTTTTGACAATTTTAATATAAAATTATTAATACAAATGTTATTTATAAACTTAAGTTGTTTTGAATTGAATTAGTCGTATTAATTTTTTTTAATTAAATAGACACAAAAGTTTTCCAAGAAAGAAACAAAAAATAATAAACAAAGGAAAAAATGCATGGAAAAATGATGAAGAAGACAAATAATAATAAATAATGATGGCCTTACCTTATGGACTCGAGCGTGGCAAGTTGAGAGTGGAAGTTAGAGAGTTGACTCAATGGCACATTGAAACCTTCAACCAAATTGATATCTCCTGTTAAGGCTGTCCCAGATGGAGTTAGGGCAGGGGTACCCCAAAAGTATGCGACGGGGCTTGCAGTGCATGCATCTTGTTTAGATTCAAAGGACATAGAGAATAGTTCTTTGGCCAAGTCTTGAAGCTGTTTCAAAAGGGTTAATGGAACTCCATGGTTGACCAAACGGAACAGCCCCCAATCCTTGCAAGCCTCATCGAACTTGTTCTTGTCTTGGTCTAAGCACTGAAGATCTATGACTGGCACAGGATCCGGATCCTGGATCGGGTCATTATTGTTATCCGGGTCTAGGTTAGGTGGTTGATGGTGGTGGTGTGGGTGGCGGAGAATGGGAGGATAGGACTCCAAGTTGTTCATTGTTTTGTGAAGCATATACACATACATCATATGATGTTCATTATTTATTCAAGATTGGAGGCCCTCAAACCATATAATATAAAAAATAATAATAATAATATTATATGAGTTTTATGTTTATTATGTTGTAGGAAAAGTGATTATGTAATATTATAGAGATTTGTTTTGTGTGTCATATTTTTTTCTTTTTTCTTTTGTTTTAAGATATGTGGGCCCCACAAAATATTGTGCGTGTAAAAAAATTTGTTATGTTATGTTAAAACAAAGCAGGGAATGAAAACCCATATTATATTATATGATGGTATGGTACAGTGGTGGTGGGGGGACCAAAATATATACAAGTCGACAAGTGTCCATACGGCCCCTCTGCTGAAAGGTGGGTTTGTCAAGTGTTGGTCGTGGGGGCCACTGTACGCCCTTAGATTGGTGACTGGGGTTTGGTCCCTCCTGTATTCTAAAAAGTGTTCAACAGGGATGTTCATGGAATCATGGTTACTTGGATAGGTTAAAGAGGTTAAGGATTCAATTTTGATATATATATGGGAAATGAATCTGTAATGTTACAGAAAAAAAAAATAACATTGTGCAGACACAACACCAAAGAGAGAGAAAGGCTGATAAATGGGAAGAAAAAAAAAACCGTGGGCCCTACATTCTTATTGTGTGTGTGCAGGAGTCAACAGTGACTTTCCTATTACATTATAGATATATAACCATATATATATATATATATATAGGGTGTTCATTTTGTTCTTTAATATGACACAATAAATTTTCCTCTACGCATAACATTTTGTGGGACCCTCATATTTCAAAACAAAAGAAAAAAAATAGGGTACGCAAAACGAATTTCTATAACATTACATAATCACTTTTCCTACAACATAATAAACATAAAACCCATATATATATATATATATATATAGGGTCAGGATCATTTTACACCAGTGTAAGTTACACCCTTAATCTTGTCCGTTAATCCCATTTATATCTAAGAGCTCAAATTCTTTAATAATGTGAGCTATTGGATACAAGTGGATCAATGGTCAAGATTGAGTGTAAGACTTCTACGTCTTACACCGGTTTAAGAATATCTTGCCCCATATATATATATATATAGAGAGAGAGAGAAAAAAAAATATTTCTCCGTAATTTGAGATAAGTTTTTTTTCCTGACATCCCAAAATTATGTTATTTTGTTTATTTATTTTCTTATATCAATTGATTCACATTTGAATGGTTATGATTCCCTTTTTTTCTTTTTTCCTTTACTTTGTACGGTTATGATTTAGTAGCCGGAGATAACATTGTCTCAAGCAGCTTGAGAAACGACAAGCCTATATATATATATATATATATATATATATATATATATGGCAAAAGTATTTCTACATCAACTTTAGATAAGGTTATCTACACCTACCATTTTTAACTATGTTCTCCCGGGAGAACACAGTTATGACATTAAAGTTGTTTTTTCTCTCTCTTCATGTCAGAAAACAAGTTCTGAAAAGTAACTGAGGAGAGAGAAAAAAAAGCAACTTTAATATTATAACTATGTTCTCCCGGAAGCATATAGTTAAAAAATGGTAGCCGTAGATAGCCTTATCTAAAGTGACTATATATATATGTTTGATTTTCTCATGTTGCATGAGAATTTAATTCTCATCTTGTGACTCAACTAGTGGTGGGTCCACAATTACTAAAAAAAAAAAAAAACTTTGCTCGCAAATCAAAGGGTCACAACATTAGAGTTGAATTCTCATGCAACATGAGAAAATGTTTTCCCATATATATATATATATATATATATATATATATAGGGAAATGTATTTGTCATGCTACAAGATAGATGAATAGTGGTTATGTTAAGAAAATGACAAAATAAATTCATTGAATAACGTGTTCTCTTACTTTTTTAATATTATATAATTTGTCATTTTTTTAACATAATAACTATTCATCTTTCATGTAACATGATAAATGCATTTCCCATATATATATATATATATATATATATATATATATATAGCCACTTTAGATAATGCTATCTACAGCTACGCCAAAAATTACGTTGTTTTGATTAATGAAGAGTGTTTCTGTAATTTTAGGTGAACTAATGAAGGGTGTTTTTATAATTTTGTTTATTTTTTTTATCTTATGCATTTTACTGAAGATCCCTTCATTAATTCATCTAAAATTACAGAAACACCCTTCATTAATCAAAATGACGTAGTTTTTGAGGTAGCTGTATATAACCTTATCTAAGATTGCTGTAGAAATGTTTTATATATATATATATATATATATATATATATATATATATATATATATATATATATGCTTAATTTTAACTCCGGCTACTAAGTCATAACCATACAAAGAAGGATCAATGGTGATAAAGGAAGAGGGAGAAAAAGAAAATCATAACCATTCAAATGTGAATCAATTAATATAAGGAAATAAATAAAGAAAACGACGTAGCTTTGGGTGGCCGGAGATAAACTTATTTCAAGCAGTTTGAGAAATGTTTTTCCATATATATATATATATATATATATATATATGGGAAAAACATTTCTCAAGCTGCTTGAGATAAGTTATCTCAAGCTAGCCCCAAAACTACGTCGTTTTGATTAATGAAGGGTGTTTATGTAATTATAGGTGAATTAATGAAGGGTGGTATTGTAATTTTATTTTTTTTATATCATATACATTTTACTGAAACACCCTTCATTAATTCACCTAGAATTACATAAACACCCTTCATTAATCAAAACGACGTAGTTTTGGGGCTAGCCGGAGATAAACTTATCTCAAGCTGCTTGAGAAATGTTTACCCCTATATATATATATATATATATATATATATATATATATATATATATATATATATATATATATAGGAAAATAATTATCTCATATTGCATGAGATAAAACAGCGGGGTTCATTATTTATTTATTTTTATAAAAATAGTGAACCCTATTATTTTGTTTCTGTTGCATTTATCTCATACAATATGAGATAAATAGATCATATATATATATATATATATATATATATTTATTTACGCATGGGTGTCACATGGTGGGCGTGGCAAGTCGCGTATGGGTGTATACTTTCAAGTTGCTCATAAGTGTAGTGCACGTATGTGAAATACAGACACTAGAATTTTGAGAAAAAATGCGTGTCCGACACCCGGTCAATTTTTTGGGACACGTTGATTATTGGGACACGCGAATTTGACCGAATCCGACACGCGATCAACGTATGTGGACACATTTTGGAACAGGTTTTGGCATTTTTTTTTTTGTAAAAAAGAAATAAAATTAAAATAAAAAATAAAATTATTTTTTTATAAAAGCCAAAAAGTCTGGAACGGTGGATCCTCTCGCGCTGGAACGGTCTTCGTCTTCTTCATTGTCGGTCGCCGTCTACATCTCCATAAAGAGGGGAATCAGTGTTCTTGACACCACCAGCCATTCTCTTATAATCAATGGGATTAAGGGAAACAGGAGCAACCTTGATGAGTACTTGATCTGGCTTCAACTCAAGTAAAGGCACATTCTGATTAAACTTGAGAACATCAGCGGAGGGACCATATTCGGAGTATGTCCAAGCTTTCACATGAGTAGGTATTGCAGCCATGCTTGTGTTATATCAGTGGTGGAAATGATTCAGCAATAAAGACCGAAGGGAAATGAAAGATGATGGTTGGTTTGAGATAAAGCAGCAGCTGCTTTGGAATAAAGAATTCACACTTTATTATTAAAAAAATGCCCAGTTTGAATATTATTTTTAAAAATAACTTTTTGATTTTTAGAAAGAAAATTCATTTAATAGGGTTTGTTTAGTAAAATAAAAATAAAAATTATAAATTTTTATTTTTGAAATTAAATTTAAAGAATATGTTTGAGTTATTTTTATTTTGTTTTGACTTTAACTTAAACAAAAATACAAAAAAAATCTTTATTTAATATTTATGTTATGAAATTTAAATATTTGAGTGGTTATATGACTTATTATGGACTCTTATATGTATTAAATATAAATTATATTATATATATTAAATTTTTTATTTAATATCAAAACGTGTCCCAACGTGTCTAAATATAACATTTTTTAAGATTAACGTGTCGGCGTATCGTATCATATCGTATCCCGTGTCCGTATCCGTGCATCATAGGTGTACGTTATGAAGCACGGATTCATTTGTGCACGAATCGCATATACTTTTTTTCATAAGTGACTTGAATGTGCAAAATAATTAGATTTTGAATCGATTTGACAAAATATTTCTTTATTACTTTTAAATGGGTCAAAACATTTTTTTTTTTAATATGGATTGGAGAATGGAGACTCTTCAAAATCATTTAAAAGTTTTGTGATTGTGAATAACTTTGTCCAAGAATATCTCCTTACTTGTAAGGTTAGAGAATTTTTATAGAGAAAAAAAAAAGTTACAAGATCTAAAGATTATCTGCCTGAACTCCTAATTTGTCTTTTGAAATTTCAAACTTGCTATTGACACCCTAACTGATAATACTATGGCCACCTTCTCTACTATTTCCCAAAATATAAAAATAAAAGAGTTAATGTTGTCATATTAGCACTGATTCGTGTGTTTGTATGCGTACGTTGAAACATTTTTATGAAAGAAAAACTACTAACTAGAGAATTTTACATTAAAGAAGTTATTTTTGTGAAAAAAACATTAAAGCCAATCCAAAGGTCTAACGGAGTAAGTAATATTTGGATTTTACACAAGTTAATATTTAGATTTATGTCATGCATAGACTATAGTGTTCATAAATTTCCATGAATTTGACTAAAATTCTTCTGAAGTCTTCATTTTAGGATATAACTTTTTTTTTTTGGTGAAAATTTTAGGATATAATTTTACTTAACTACTAGTTTTGACATGAAATTGCAATAGTTTCACATGAATATAAGTATTAATTTTATGCTTCATGAAATATATGTGTGTGTTAAATTTCTTTTTTTTTGATAATTGTGTTAAAAAATTTTAATTTGAAATAAGCTTGCCAAACGGACCTAACTTGGCCCAAGTAACAATGAATATATAAAGTTGTACGGCCCGTGTTTCTATGTCTGGATTGTTCTGAGAACTTCCGTTCCGTTCTCTCTTTTATGATCAATTCTCTCACTTTACTTTCTCCTCTTTCTCATTAGCTGCCACCACAACACAACACTATTGTTCTGAGTTCAGGTTGAGCGACACCTTTTAATACTCCTCTTCTCAGCAAAGGTTAGCTTTCCCCTTCTCTTCATCTTCTTCTTCTTCGTTGTGATTGTCTTCCCTGCACTCTTTTTCACCTCTTTTTTCAAGTGATGAATGCAACAAATTTTCATTTTTTTAATCAAATTTTATTTTCAATTTCCTGTTTCATTCTTAATGACATTTCTTCCTTTATAGATTTGTTTTTGAATCAGTTATTTGTGTTGGGATTTGATCTCTCTTTTTGTTTAAGCCGTTCATTTTATGTGCAGTTAGTATTTTGTTTTTTTTTTTGTTTTTGTTTTTTTTTTTTAATTTTAGGATTTTGTAGTAAATGTAATGAATGTCATTGAATCAAGATGACCCATGTTTTCTATGAGTAAAAAGGGTTGATTTTGGGGGTTGCATCTGTTTAGGGTTTTTTAAGTAACCATTAGGTGTTGGGGTTGAGCTAGTGACTAATGAGTCCCATGTTTTGCAATTCTATTTTCCAAATTAGAATTGTGAGATGGATATGGCATATTATAAGCATGTTTGTTATTCACGCCTTTGTAAGAGTCTTCAATTTTCGTCCTCCTAGTTGTATGGAATTTACTTTTGTTATTTCATTTGTCTTATGGCTTAACGTTGTATTTTTATAGATCTCTTGATGATGCTATACCAAATTGTTTTAAAGATATGGGAGAGTTTGGTGGGATGAGTAACGTGTAGGTTCATTTATCATTATGCCAGATTCTGATTTTAATTAAGTTCTAATTTTCTATAGGTTGAAGTTTTGACTTTGGATTCATGCTTGCTACATTAAAATTCATTTCTCTTTTCGATTCCCACCAAAGGGCTTTGCTGACTTGGGATTAGTCTCATATTCGACTCAAAGAGTAGAAGATTGTGGGGATATCTGGGGGCCGAATTGCCTCAAATAGGTAATTAGGGTCGGTATATCAAAAAGAAAAAGAAAAATTAATTTCTCTTTTAAACGCGTATTGTATTTGTTTTGGGCTCATGCTACAGAACGGAAGACTACATGAACGGTAGAAAATATTGAAAAAACCAGTTATTGTAGCTAGAGCATGTTAGAGGTGTGAGTTTTTGGTAGTAGTCAGTAATATCAGACTCTCATGAGGTTCCTATAGCATTGGGGTATATGTCTAACAATTAATAGAGTGTGAAATTAATGTTTACTGAGCCTGTAATCCTACATGTAAAACATATTTCAAATTCAAACTACAGAAGAAACTAGTATATGTTGTATCCATCATCACATCAGGTACCTGAATTTTATGTAGGCTTTGCCCTTTGCCTTTGGGCGTGAGATATATGGTGTAAGCTAATGGCTTTAACTATTTTATTGTTATAAGGCAAAGCTGAGCTGACCAGTTCATAGGCTTTGGAGTTCAAGGTTTCTCAGCTTCCTAAGACTGAGCGTCCTTGCCCTTCTTACTTCGTATGGTTTTATGATATTTGTCTGAGGATAAAGACGATAAGTTACAAAACTGGATTCTAGAGCCTGTAATGGAGGTTGTATGTTTGTCACTTTTGGTTGGCCTTATGCTGGCAATTTGGTAAGAAACAATATCATTCAATACTTGTTGTGCCACTTAATTATGCAGCGTGACATTAACTGGAAAATTGCAAGCTCTGTAATTCTTTAGGTTTTAGGGGCAGTCAGTTCTCTGTTCTGATTATTGGCTACTACCACAATCCGTTTTCTCATGGAAAGGTCAAGATTGCATTGTAGCTAATGTGAAGATGAGACTATTTAAGCCAATGATTCAAATAGATTTCCCATCCTTATGCTTTTTACATAATTGCTAGGGAATATTAGTTACAAAGCTTACAAAGAAGCTACCCCAATATTTTATTGCAAAATTTTGTGTTTATACCTCGTTTGCTTGAAGTAGGGTTTTTCTGATTTACTTTATAATTTGTTCGACTTTCGATTGTGGACAGTACTTGCAGGTTTTATAAATATATACAGCATCTAGCAGGTTGTTGAAAATATGGCCAAGCATCATCCTGATTTGATTATGTGCCGGAAGCAGCCAGGAATTGCCATTGGACGACTTTGTGAGAAATGTGATGGCAAGTGTGTGATATGTGACTCTTATGTACGTCCTTGTACACTTGTCCGAGTTTGCGATGAATGCAACTATGGATCATTTCAGGGTCGATGTGTCATATGTGGAGGAGTAGGAATATCTGATGCCTACTACTGCAAGGAATGCACACAGCAGGAGAAAGATAGGGATGGTTGCCCCAAAATTGTTAATTTAGGGAGTGCCAAAACTGACCTATTCTATGAACGCAAAAAGTATGGTTTTAAGAAAAGATGATGAGGGTGAATTACTGAAATATTTGTATTTCTCTAAAACTTTTTTGGTTCATGTGTTTTACTGAGATATCAGAACCATAGGATTTGAGACCTTATGAAGGTAAAACTTTTATCTGATGCAATTGTTGATGATACATGTGTATTACTAGTTGACTACTCATCATAGGATTAGCCAGTGTGGAAATATCAACTTGAACTACGATAAGACCATTGTTGTTTGTTTATTTAGCAACTATTCATTGAGCTACCCCCTTCTCATTTTTATTTTATTTTTAATTTCCTGTTATCTTTTTTTTTTTTTTTTTGTATTGATTTCCTGTTATCTTTAGATTGAGGTTAACTGTGTTTTGTGCTTGTATTGATTACTTTTATTGCTTGCTTTGGATTATTAAAATAAATGGCCTGATGAAATGTTATTACAAGCAGAGATTCAAATACAGAGGGAGGATATGCTTTTAGTTGCTATTTGTTGAAGCTGACTGAGGTGATGATAGGGGAGATAATTTCGTTGTCTACTGCTTAAATGCTTTTCATGATTTTTCTAAAGGTTAATGAATCCCAATACGTGATTTCTCAGTTTAGGGTCTGTTTATTTTTAGATTTTTTTTGTTTTAGGAATTGATTGTAAAAGAATTAATTTGTGGAATTTGAAAAGAAGGGATAAGTTATTCTGCCTAATCTTAATTTGTCTACCTCTCTCAATACCATTAGATGATAATTTCATCCAACGGTGGAGATTTATAGAATAAATAAATCCTTTTATCTCTTTCTTTTTTCTCACTGACTTCCACCTTATCTCTCTCCTCCCATTTCTCTCTATCAACGAAAATAGAGATAACTCATTGTATTGTAGAATTGTATTCAACTTTTTCTTTTAAATAATAACGTGAAATTGCAATTCATTGTATTGTAGAATTGTAGCAATTGAATTAGCCAAACAAACAAAAAATCAATTAATCAATTTGTGCCCACAATTCATTGTATTGTAGATAAATCAATCAATATTCTGTCTCTTTATTTTATTTGCTTTACATTTTGTAAGTTGCAGTATTGTTTGTTGCTATGATCAATAAGTCAATGGTTAGTTTGTGATAATGTAATTGATTTTGACAAATCATTTGTGTCTGTCTTTAAGCAACGGAGAGAAAGAGGAGGAGAGAGAAAGGGTGAAAGACAATAAGAAAGAAAAGGGTAAAAGGGGTGTGCAAAATAACCATAAAAGTGGGTCGAACCATGAACCGAACCGAACCGCTCCATAAAATAACCGGTTTTAAAAAACTAGTTCATGAACCGAACCGGTTTTTAAAGAACCGGTTCATGAACCGAACCGGTTTTTAGAACCGGTTTAAGAACCGAACCAGTTTTTAGAACCGGTTTAAGAACCGAACCGTTTCCGAACCGAACCGAACCATTTTCAAACCAAACCAAATTAATTTTTATAACTTTATTTTTTAAAATTTTTAATTTTTTTCTTTTCAAAAGAGGGTCGACCCGAACCGGTTCCGAACCACTTCCGAACCGGTTCCGAACCGAACCGAACCACTTTCGAACCGAACCGAACCACTTCCGAACCGAACCAGTTTTGGACCGAACCGAACCACTTCCGAACCGAACCACTTAAACCAATTCGGTTCGGTTTTTCAAAAAAACCGGTTCGGTTCGACCCATGCACATCCCTAGGTAAAAGTTTATGTTATCATGCAAAAGTAGACAGAATAATTTATCTATAAAAAGAATTGATAAAGTCCTTTTGCAATAAAGTCCATAAATTCTTCTCTCGAAGCTTCATCTTGTCTTAATTACTGTCTATATAAACTTTTAATTAATCTTCATACTGCTACTTCGTTGTTACAAAGAAACAACTGGATTTCTCATTATATTTATCCTATGTTATTTGTGAGAACAGATATTCCTTCAACTATTGTTGAATTCGACCATGAACCATAAACATATCAAAAATATAGGAGGCTATATTTTTTTTTGTATGTAAGGCTACCTTTTTTTTAAGCAAAACGGGAGTAGGTGGCCTCAGATACCCGGACACGCCATTTTGAAAAAAAAAAAAAACGTGTCGAACACGGACATGCTCCGACACGTGGTCAACATTTTGGGACAAGTGATCAACTTTCCGACATGTTTTTTTTGACACGCAGTCAACTTTTTTCGACACATTGTCAATGCTCCGACACATTTTTTTTATTCATAATTTTATTTTATTAACCAAAAATAAAAAAAATTATTTATAAATCAATTTTTTTTCTGTTATGAAATTTGACATGAAAAATTAATAAGGTACGAATTTTTGTTTTATATTTATATTATGAAATTTGAATATTTGATTGGTTATATGACTTATTATAGACTGTTATATGTATTAAATATAAATTATATTATATATATTAAAAATATTATTTAATATCAAAACGCGTCCTAACGTGTCGAAATATATCATTTTTTAAAATTAACGTGTCGTGTCGTGTTCCGTGTCAATGTCCGTGCATCATAGTAGGTGGCTTTATCACAGTAATTCAGCAAATATCAATTCATATATATGCTATTGCTTATCAGATTTTTTATTTTTATTTTTTAAAAAAAATATATATATATATATTTGAAGAAAAAGTCTACCCAATTTTGAGCTAGTCTACCCAATTTTGAGCTATCTTACATGCCATAAATTGAAGCTAAACTTTAAAAGCAAAGTGACGCATATGTAAGCTAAACTAGTTCTGAGTTCTCCTTGTCGGCGACTATTGAGAAAGCAAGAAACGCAGATAAAGAGCATTGTGCTCATGATGGAAAATCTGCAATAAATCTCATTTTTTAGAAATGGAAGTTACACAGGTATATATACACTGTTATTCTAACAAATCTGAATTCCGCAATTAGCAGGGAGTAAAACCTAACTTATCTAACTGATTTAACAGATTAACTACTTGACTATTCTATCAATTTGGGCTTGGACTGTTGTTGTGCTTTGGGCTTTGACTGGTATGTATCCTTGTGTAATATCCCTCGCAAGTTAGGTCGTGGATATTAAGGAGACCCAACTTGGAACGGCTGATTGGAACGGTGTGGTGGCCAATGGTTTAGTGAAAACATTGGCCAACTATGTTGAAGAAGACACCGAAAGCAAGCGGAGAAGACCAAAATGAATACATTCGCTAGTAACATGGCAGTCTATTTCAATATGTTTGGAATGTTCGTGCAAAGTTGGATTATGAGCCAAGTATATGGCTAAATGATTGTCACAAAAGACCGAAGTAGCTTTATTCCAAGGAAGATTGAGATCCTGAAATAGGTGCTTCAACCATTGGAGCCCATAGGAGAGAGATGCTAGTGTTCGGTACTCTGCTTCATAAGAAGATCTAGACACAGTTGACTGTTTCTTGGACCGCCAAGCTACAAGAGATGATCCAATGAAGATACACATGCTTGAAACCGAACGACGAGTGTCAGGACAGCATGCCCAGTCAGAATTGACAAACGCGTGAATCTAGAGATTCTCATGAGCAGGAAAGAAAATGCCAGTTGCTGGTGCACCCTTGATGTAGCGTAGAACACGATGAGCAGTATGTTGATATATATCAAGAGGATAAGCAACAAATTGACTCAGTTGATGGACCACAAAACATAGGCCCAGATGAGTAGTGGTGAGATAGAGAAGTCTGTCAATCAGGCGACGGTATGAAGAAACATAAGATAGAGGTGAGCCAGTGGAGCGACTAAGTTGAACAGTGCTATCCATAGGCGTATTACAAGTTTTAGAAGCAAGAAAACCAATGTCAGATAGGATTTCAAGGGCATATTTACATTGATTAAGCAAAATGCTACGAGTGGTGTGAGAGACTTCAAGACCCAAAAAACACCTGAGTGATCCCATATGCTTAATACGAAACCAAGAATGAAGATACTCCTTTACGCGATAAACCTCAGAAGCGGGGTTCCCTAACAACACAATGTTATCCACATAAATTAAGAGAACAGTAAATTAGTCACCAGATCGAAATGTAAACATGGACTGATCCGCTTGTGCTTGAACATAACCAAGAGAAACTAGAGTCGAGGAGAGTTTACTATACCACTAGTGGCTGGCTTGTTTAAGTCTGTATAAAGACTTGTTCAGGTGACATGCTTGGTTTGGCTTGGATACAGGAAGACCTTGAAGGAGGGTCATGTAAACCTCCCCATTCAAGTTATCATGTAAAAATACATTGTCAACATCCAACTGTTTGAGGAGCCAGTCTTTGCTTGCAACTATGGCAAGAAGAACGCCTATGGAAGTCAAATTGACAACTGGTGAAAAGGTATCGAAGTAGTCAATGCCTTTGAGTTGAGTAAATCCTTTGGCTACCAAGCGAGCCGTATACTTGGTAGCACTTTGCTTAAGATAGAGAACATTGTGCTCATGATGGAAAATCTGCAACTATTGTCATTTTTTTAGAAACGAAAGTTACACAGGTATATATACACTACCATTACTTGCTATTCTAACAAAATTGAATTCCGCAATTAGCGGGGAGTAAAAACTAACTTATCTAATTTAATAGATTAACTACTTGATTATTCTATCATGATTTTGTCCACGTGTATGTATTACATCAGCTGCATTCTTGCAGTTATCAGAGTTCTGGACTATCAATTTGAGCTTGGATTGTTGTGCTTTGGCCGGTCTGTATCCTTGTGTAATAGGAGCGACTATTAGGGGTGTTCATCAACCGATTCAAATCATGATGATCGAACCGAAAAATCGATAACTGAATAAAGCGAAAATCGAAAATAGAAAAAAAATCGCAAATTTTAATTGGATTGGATCAATTTTAAGATTGGTTGATGAAAATCGATCCAATCCAAACCGATCTAATATATTAATTCCCCTCTACTAACTTAGGTCTTTTCCCAATTATAGTCCAAAAATTTCTAAACCTAAGACCCATTAACCTATCAACTAAACCCAAGAAAAAACCTAGTCACATCTCATCAACAAAATTTCATCCGTGTAGAGCTTCATATCTCATTGCAATATATATATATATATATATATATATATATATATATATATATATGATCATTTGTTGATGCTTTTGTATTTCAATTTTATTTTTTTACAAAACCAATATATACAAAGATGTTATTTGCACAATAATAATGAAATAAATTTTAGTATTTTCTAAAACCAAAAACCGATCCAATCAAAACCGAAAAAATTGGATCGGATTAGATTTGAAAAAAAATTCAAACCGAATGGATGATTACATGATCAAACCAAAGGGATTGATTAATGAATTTCACATCAAATTTTAATCGTTAATTTTTTTTATTTCACAATTTTAATTTATTAGCTATGTAAATATATATATATATATATATATATAATTAATGAATAAAATTAAGAATATACAACTGATATGCGATTGATTATTTTCTAATATAATATGTACAGAAAAGTTCATACATTTATGTGGTATCGCTTTGAATCACTTATACCTATATTTTGTTTTTAAGGGGAAAATATTTTTGCAGTTAATGCAGATAAGTTATCTGTATTTATTCCCAAAACGACGTCATTTTGGTATTGAAATCTTAAAAAATTATAAATACAAAGACTATTATAACCTTGAAATAAATTAAAATTACGAAAACACCATGATTTTCGCCCCAAAATGACGTCGTGTTGGGCTTACTGCAGATAACTTATATGCAGCAACTGCAGAAAAAATGAACCCTTTCTTTAATTACCTTTTTTTATGCTTTTTTTAATTACTTAACCTTCTATGACTTTTTCCATCCACCCCTCATTTTAACTAATACTGATAGAAAATTAACTATGTATACATAGTCTACCCTTCTTAGAAGAAGAAAATAAAGTGATATTAAAATAATAATAAGAAATGTCATAAAAACTTCGGACATTTAATAA
>JAVKPL010010212.1:0-41432 GCA_032173675.1 Gastrolobium villosum | reverse complement strand
GTGTTCCCTTCGTACTGCAAGGTAACACCTCTGCAGATCTCTGAGGCTGTGCACGATCCTCCCGTAGGTGTGCTGATGTGTAACTCATAAGGTAACGGGGTTGGGGTGATGCCTATTCTCAAGGCAGTATGCTTTGCCATAAAAGAGCCAGACGCTCCAGAATCAAAGATAACAGAAATTGGGTGACCATTCAGAGTGACATTACCTTTGATCAGGTTGGGAAACTTCTGCGCTTCATTTGCATCCAATGTGAATACCCGAGCTTGCTGAGGCTGTTGATCAGCGTTCTGGGGGCATTTGTAAGCAAAGTGACCTTGCTGACCGCATCTGAAGCATGCATTGTTGTTCTTGCGACAGACTCCAAAGTGATTCTTTCCGCACGTAGCACAAGCAGTCGCACCCTGACGTCCCGTCGATGATTGGCCCACCGTAAAGTTCCTCTTAAAGTTTCCAGGCCGTGCTTGCAACGGCGTACCTCTGCCTCGACCCCTACCAGGTGCCGTCCTGAAGAATCTGCCTGCTCGGTTTCCTCCGTGGAATTGTGTTGGTGGCTTGTTCAAGTTCTTGGCCTCATTAATAATTCCTTCGGCCTGACGACTCTGGTTGATGAGTTCTGGAAGTGTACGATTAGCCGTCGTTAAGATGAGCTTGCGAATTTCCGGATGTAATCCGCTCTCGAACTTCTCCACCTGCCATTCTTCATCGTAGATGTTCCGATCAAAGTTGGCGTACTCGATCAGCTGCCCGAACTTTGCGATATACTCGTTAACCGTCATGTTATCCTGCTTGAGAGACAGCAGTTCTGTGTGTTTCATCCTCCTTATTGCCTTAGGAAAATACTTGTCCAAAAATACTTGTCTGAACACAGCCCATGTTAGTTCCACGTCCTGAGCTCTCAGCAGAGCCCTCGCACCAGTCCACCACGTTAAGGCTTCTCCCATCAGCTGGTACGACGCGTAATCAGTCTTCTGCGCTTCCGGGCATGCCATTCGTTCAAAGATATGCTCGATCATCTGCAGCCACTTTGCTGCAGCCTCGGGGTTGTCCTCACCCTCAAAGGTGGGTGGTTGGAAGTTGCGGAAGTCTTTCAACCTCCGACGGGCAATTTCTTCTGCATTTTCATGCAGTGGGGGTTGGTTCTGATTCTGTTGCCTATGATCGCGCCATTCTTGGCTCATGTTCTGGATGAATGTGGCCAGTCCTCCAATGGTGGTGATAAGATCCTCTTCTGCATCGCCAGTCCTTCCCCGAGTTGAACCGCGACCACCCGCCATGATTCTGCACTCACAATACCAGGAAATGAGTTGATCAGGCTCACCGCAAGTTATTCATGGCAGCAGTCTCAAGTAGGTACTCGAGTTCAATTCGGACAAGTTAGCTATGCATCCGTGTCTTATCACAGAACAGTCCTAACAACCTAACTACCCTAGCTAATATATACTTAACTATAGCACACTTAAACAGTCAATCAGCAGATAAACACAAACAGCAGTTAATCCAATCAAACACAAGCAATTCTATGGACCAAACTGCTCTGATACCAATTACATAACCTACACCAAGCTAGTGCCATGTCATTTCATCAGAAGGTATCGCGGTGGATCCCAGCAAAGTTGAAGCTGTCATGAATTGGGAACGACCCAAGACTGTCACCGAAGTACGAAGTTTCTTAGGTCTGGCCGGATATTATCGAAGGTTCATCCAGAATTTCTCTCAGATAGTACAACCCCTTACTCGTCTCACTCGGAAGGATAAGCCTTTTGAGTGGACTGAAGCCTGTGAAGAATGTTTCTTGGAGCTAAAGAGCAGATTGACGAGTGCTCCCGTACTCACGATTCCGGATCCTACTCGAAAGTTCGAAGTATACTGCGATGCGTCGCTGAAAGGATTTGGATGCGTGTTGATGCAGGATCGTATGGCGGTAGCTTATGCGTCTCGACAACTGAAGCCTCACGAAGAAAATTATCCTACGCACGATTTGGAGTTAGCAGCTATAGTGTTCGCACTGAAAATCTGGAGGCACCACTTGTATGGTTCGCAGTTTGACGTGTTCAGCGACCATAAGAGTTTGAAGTACTTGTTCGACCAGAAGGAGCTGAATATGCGGCAACGTCGGTGGATGGAATTTCTGAAGTACTACGATTTTGAGCTTAAGTACCACCCAGGAAAGGCAAACGTGGTAGCTGACGCCCTGAGCAGGAAGACCCTACACACTGCAACTCTAATGATGGAAGAATTGAAGCTGTTTGAGGCCTTTCGAGACCTGAACTTATCGGTAGACGAGAGAGGAAGCAGCATAAGATTGGGAAATATTAAGGTGGAGAATGAACTGATCGGTAGAATTAAGGAGGCTCAGAAAGATGAAGAGTTAGTCCGTGATTTGGTTGGTAACCAAGATGTTGTAAAGGATGAGTTTGATGTTTGGAGATTCCAAGGACGGCTGGTTGTGCCGAATGAAAAGTTGAAGCAAGAAGTTTTACAGGAGGCTCACAAGGGAAAGTACGCAGTTCATCCTGGATCCACGAAGATGTACCATGACTTGAAGACCTCGTTTTGGTGGCCGGGTATGAAGCGTGATATTGCGGAGTATGTATCTCGATGCTTAACTTGTCAGAAGGTGAAGTATGAACATCAGAGACCGTCAGGACTCCTTCAACCTTTGGAGATTCCCGAATGGAAGTGGGATAGTATTTCGATGGATTTTGTAGTTGGACTTCCTCGGACGCGAGAAGGATATGATTCTATCTGGGTGATTGTCGATCGTTTAACGAAGTCAGCACATTTCTTGCGTGTTAGAACCACATATGACACAGAGAGGCTTGCCAGAATCTATCTGCAGGAGATTGTGAAGCTGCACGGAGTTCCTACGAGTATTGTCAGTGATCGTGATCCCAAGTTTACGTCCAAGTTTTGGGAATCCTTTCAAAGAGCATTAGGGACCCAACTGAGGTTGAGTACTGCTTATCATCCGCAGACCGATGGACAGACGGAACGCACCATCCAAGCTTTAGAGGACATGTTGCGAGCATGTGTTTTGGAGTTAGGAGGCAGCTGGGATAGCTATCTTTCGTTGATCGAGTTCGCTTACAACAACAGTTACCACTCCAGCATTCAGATGGCACCATATGAAGCTTTGTATGGGAGAAAGTGCAGATCCCCGTTATGTTGGACGGAAGTGGGTGAGCGAAGTATGTTAGGACCTGATCTAATTCAAGAAACATCCGAACAAGTAAAGAAGATTCGGGAGAATATGCAGAGGGCTCAGGCCAGACAGAAGAGTTATTACGACAAGCGTCATAAGCCTCTATCTTTCGAAGTCGGAGACCATGTATTTTTGAGAATCACTCCTACATCGGGACTCGGAAGGAGAATGGGAGTAAAGAAGTTAAGTCCACGGTACTTAGGACCGTATCTGATTATGGACCGGATTGG
This sequence comes from Gastrolobium villosum, assembly GCA_032173675.1. Taxonomy (NCBI): domain Eukaryota; kingdom Viridiplantae; phylum Streptophyta; class Magnoliopsida; order Fabales; family Fabaceae; genus Gastrolobium; species Gastrolobium villosum. The sequence goes on along the minus strand of JAVKPL010010212.1, from coordinate 38,000 downwards.
AGGGTCTGCATACCGGTTGGCCTTACCACCCAATCTGTCAGGAATTCACAATGTATTTCATGTGTCGCAGCTACGGAGGTACCTCTCTGATCCATCTCACGTGTTACATCCAGAAGAAGTGGAACTAAAGGAAGATCTGACGTATCAAGTGCAACCGTTCCAAATTCTTGAAAGATCCGTCAAACGACTCCGTTCTAAAGAGATTCCGTTGGTGAAAGTATTGTGGAACAACAGATCGGCAGCTGAAGCCACTTGGGAGCGCGAGGAAGACGTTCAGAAACGCTATCCAGAACTGTTTAGCTCATAAGTAAGTTTATTTTGCGGACAAAATTCCTTTTTGGTGGGGAGAGTGTAACATCCCGTATAATTAGTAAAATACCTAAGCACTATATGCTATATGTACATGTGTAGAATTCGGATGTATGGTTTATGTGTTATGTGTTATGGCTTGTGAATTGTTTGATTTTTATTCCTTGGATAAGACTAAGGTAATTAATTAAATTAAATCATAGGAGGGTGTATATGTAGACATGTGAATTTAATCTTATGAGTAAGGCATTAGTGTTTGGATGTGGGCTAGTGTGTGTGTGAGGACTAGTTAATTTTGGGACTTGTGTGATTGGATTTTTGGTGTGTGGCCTATGGCCCAAGGATGGCCTTTGAACCTACCTTTGTTTAGCCCAAAGTTGTAACCACTTATTCTCCTTAAAGCCTAGTCCAACAAGGCTGCCTTGTGCAGCAAGGAACACCACTTGGCTAGTTGTTTTTACTTCCCTTTGTGCGCACAAGTAAGGGTAATTAGGACCTTTATAACCTGCCATTTTGCCTTGATAAACCGCCACCTCACCTTGATTATGCATAATTTGATTTAAGCCTCATTGCATGGTAGACACATGTGCATTTTAGCATGATCTTAGGCTGCACATTTCTCCATTTTGGGCGCACATGGGAGGGGCTGGATGCAGATTTTTTTTTATGACACAAGACTGCATAACTTGTTGACTTGGATAACCACTTTCACTCTCCATCATGAGACTGTTTTGTGCAGATTTTTGGGCAAGCTTTTGCAGCCCATCATGAGTCAAAACCTGCCTTGTTTTCACATGCATCATAAGAGGATTTGTTGCTGCATTTTCATCATTTTGTGCAGCTCCAAAATCTGAATTTGGGCTGTCACAAAACTGCACTCTGGTCACACTTCTTTCCCCCTCATCATTGCGCACCAAGGACTGCACAAGTGCAGATTTTTGGACTGCCACATAGTGTTTTACTTGTTGACTTAGCCAAGCTCTTGCATGTGCACTTGACACTTCCTTTCCACTCCATTTTTGCGCACAAATTGGTCAATGATGCAGAAGTTTTTCTGACTTAGGACAGCCCCAAAATTGAGTATTTAGACTGCCACAAATCAGAGTTAATGATGCATCCTTTCCCACTCAACCTTGTGTGCGCATGGCTTGGTCTTTGGTGTGAAAATTCTGACTTGTATCACCAACTCAGATCTGAACATATCACTCCTCCATCCTTGCATGTAAGTAGAGTAATTTAGAAGCCAACACCTTGCTTGTACAGCCCTTGTATGCAGCCCCACTCCCCCAAGTAATCAGATTTTTCCATAATGATAAATCATAGCAACTCCTCTCCTCTCCCCCTTTAAATTTGCGCACAAGAGGGGCTGCCCCCATTCACTTGTGCAGCAAATTCTCCTCCTCCTCCTCACTCCCTCTAGCCACACCAACAAGCCACCTTGGAGCAAGAAGACTTTGTCAAGCCAACTCCCCCTCTCCTTCACCTCAACCATACACCAAGCTAGTGCTAGTCTTGTTCCTCACCTTGCTTGCGCATAGGACCTCCTAGGAAGAGAGGACTTGTTGTGAAGTAGAGCTAGAAGGGTGTAGTGAAGTGTGTGCTACAAGAGGTAGGCCTTGAACCTTGAATTCCTTCTTAGTGTAGCCATGTATGAATGCTTGAATGTCTTCTTGTATTTGTGTTACTTTGGATCCTTGGTTGAGCATGATAAAAGTATAAGAATGGAGTCACTTCATGATGAATTGTATGCATAAAAATCTTATGGTTATGTTTGAGCTTAGGCCACTAATTCTTGTATGATTAGGCCACTGTTTTAAAGAGAAATGTGCCACTGTTTCCTTATGTAAATGCCACTGTTTTGAAGATGTATGCCACTGTTTCGGTTCATCAATATCACCAATATATGTCACTGTTTCATGTACACAAATGCCACTGTTTTATGTACACAAATGCCACTGTTTTATGTACATAAATGCCACTGTTTCTGCTCATTTTATGCCACTGTTTCTGCACTTAAAAGCCACTGTTTCTGCACATTTTAAGCCACTGTTTCTGCACATTTTATGCCACTGTTTCTGCACTTAAAATGCCACTGTTTTAGCCATGTAATGCCACTGTTTCCATGCTTAAAATGCCACTGTTTTAGTCATGAAATGCCACTGTTTCCATGCTTAAAATGCCACTGTTTTAGTCATGAAATGCCACTGTTTCCATGCTTAAAATGCCACTGTTTTAGCCATGTAATGCCACTGTTTCCATGCTTAAAATGCCACTGTTTTAGTCATGAAATGCCACTGTTTCCATGCTTAAAATGCCACTGTTTTAGTCATGAAATGCCACTGTTTCCATGCTTAAAATGCCACTGTTTTTATGCATAAAAGGCCACTGTTTTAAGTCATCATATGCCACTGTTTTATGCATAATGTACCACTGTTTAAGTCATTCCATGCCACTGTTTTATACATAAAAATGCCACTGTTTTACTCCTCAAAGGCCACTGTTTGTATGTATAAAATGCCACTGTTTTGGAAGTTCAAAGTGCCACTGTTTCTGTTTTAAAAATGCCACTGTTTCTGTTTTAAAAACGCCACTGTTTCTGTTTTGAAAACGTTTAAAACGTCACTGTTTTGGCTGCTGTAAACACTGCTGTATGCTCACTGTTTTGCTGCTGTATGTTCACTGTTTTGCTGCTGTAAATGCTCACTGTTTTGGCTGCTGTAAGCCACTGCTGTATGCTCTCTGTTCTGCTGTAAATAGCCACTGTAAATGATTAGTTTTAATTGATTTAGGTGCGCTTAAGAAGTGAGAATATTTCGCTGCCGTTGGTAATATTTAAGGGAAGCTAAGGTAAGTGTCAGGCGATGATGCCTAATGTAACTATTGACTACTGGTATAGAATTGTAACATGATGCTCCATATGCCGTAAAAATATTATGTTCCATTATAATGAAAGGAAACTGCCAAATATGTGCCGTGATGGCTATATGACTATGAGATAAAGACGTTATGTGGCAGCATAACGCATATGAAAGGTATATAAGCATGCATCTTACATTATACCACATTTTTACGCTTTGTGTGTGAAAGCATAGCATGTCATGCATGTATCAAAATCATATAGGCCTTGTTTTTAGAATAGTTATGTACAGGACCATGTGTTTGAGCAAGCATCATATAGGCATCCCCAAGGTACCGGGGTATGGGACACTTGGCATCAGTCCGCATAGGCCCACAGATGGAATCCACATGGAGCTCAGGTGCCAAGGGATAATTGATTCCACTGTGAAGTGCGCGCACGACGGTGCTAAAAGCGCAAAGGAAAGGCGTTATATACGCAATATATGAATATGATAAAAAGGAAACGGAACAAGTATATGTTGAAGTGACTGTTTATGATTTTGTGCCTAGTTAATACTGTTATATTACTGGTTTTATTGCCACACTACTGGGATTATTCTCACCCCTTCGGGGCTGCTATTTTTCCAAAATGGCAGGAGGACGCAAGAGCATTTGAAGGAGTATTATTTTGCTGTTGATTGCTGATGCTTGGATTATCAGTGTTGCTGTTTGTTTAAATGGATAACTGTAATGATTAATGTTTTGGAACTATTTTGGATGACTGTAGTCTTTATCATGATTATGTTAATCTTGAACTTTTGTGAACAATGACTATTTCAGAAAACCTTTATGAAAAGAATTTATGTGTTGAAAATTTTTATACTGATCTGTATGCTGCTTTGTTAGCTCATGTGACGTAACGACTCTAATTCCGCTTAGCAAACGACTCTCTTGGATGCATACAAGGGAGGGCGTTACACTAATTGGTATATTTACAGCATTCGTGGTTGATATGGTTGTTGTTGGAAGACAGTGCAACGATGTCCATGGTTCGAATGCTGGTAGTTGAAAAAGAAGAATGAGAGGACTTGTTGTGAAGTAGAGCTAGAAGGGTGTAGTGAAGTGTGTGCTACAAGAGGTAGGCCTTGAACCTTGAATTCCTTCTTAGTGTAGCCATGTATGAATGCTTGAATGTCTTCTTGTATTTGTGTTACTTTGGATCCTTGGTTGAGCATGATAAAAGTATAAGAATGGAGTCACTTCATGATGAATTGTATGCATAAAAATCTTATGGTTATGTTTGAGCTTAGGCCACTAATTCTTGTATGATTAGGCCACTGTTTTAAAGAGAAATGTGCCACTGTTTCCTTATGTAAATGCCACTGTTTTGAAGATGTATGCCACTGTTTCGGTTCATCAATATCACCAATATATGTCACTGTTTCATGTACACAAATGCCACTGTTTTATGTACACAAATGCCACTGTTTTATGTACATAAATGCCACTGTTTCTGCTCATTTTATGCCACTGTTTCTGCACTTAAAAGCCACTGTTTCTGCACATTTTAAGCCACTGTTTCTGCACATTTTATGCCACTGTTTCTGCACTTAAAATGCCACTGTTTTAGCCATGTAATGCCACTGTTTCCATGCTTAAAATGCCACTGTTTTAGTCATGAAATGCCACTGTTTCCATGCTTAAAATGCCACTATTTTAGTCATGAAATGCCACTGTTTCCATGCTTAAAATGCCACTGTTTTAGCCATGTAATGCCACTGTTTCCATGCTTAAAATGCCACTGTTTTAGTCATGAAATGCCACTGTTTCCATGCTTAAAATGCCACTGTTTTAGTCATGAAATGCCACTGTTTCCATGCTTAAAATGCCACTGTTTTTATGCATAAAAGGCCACTGTTTTAAGTCATCATATGCCACTGTTTTATGCATAATGTACCACTGTTTAAGTCATTCCATGCCACTGTTTTATACATAAAAATGCCACTGTTTTACTCCTCAAAGGCCACTGTTTGTATGTATAAAATGCCACTGTTTTGGAAGTTCAAAGTGCCACTGTTTCTGTTTTAAAAATGCCACTGTTTCTGTTTTAAAAACGCCACTGTTTCTGTTTTGAAAACGTTTAAAACGTCACTGTTTTGGCTGCTGTAAACACTGCTGTATGCTCACTGTTTTGCTGCTGTATGTTCACTGTTTTGCTGCTGTAAATGCTCACTGTTTTGGCTGCTGTAAGCCACTGCTGTATGCTCTCTGTTCTGCTGTAAATAGCCACTGTAAATGATTAGTTTTAATTGATTTAGGTGCGCTTAAGAAGTGAGAATATTTCGCTGCCGTTGGTAATATTTAAGGGAAGCTAAGGTAAGTGTCAGGCGATGATGCCTAATGTAACTATTGACTACTGGTATAGAATTGTAACATGATGCTCCATATGCCGTAAAAATATTATGTTCCATTATAATGAAAGGAAACTGCCAAATATGTGCCGTGATGGCTATATGACTATGAGATAAAGACGTTATGTGGCAGCATAACGCATATGAAAGGTATATAAGCATGCATCTTACATTATACCACATTTTTACGCTTTGTGTGTGAAAGCATAGCATGTCATGCATGTATCAAAATCATATAGGCCTTGTTTTTAGAATAGTTATGTACAGGACCATGTGTTTGAGCAAGCATCATATAGGCATCCCCAAGGTACCGGGGTATGGGACACTTGGCATCAGTCCGCATAGGCCCACAGATGGAATCCACATGGAGCTCAGGTGCCAAGGGATAATTGATTCCACTGTGAAGTGCGCGCACGACGGTGCTAAAAGCGCAAAGGAAAGGCGTTATATACGCAATATATGAATATGATAAAAAGGAAACGGAACAAGTATATGTTGAAGTGACTGTTTATGATTTTGTGCCTAGTTAATACTGTTATATTACTGGTTTTATTGCCACACTACTGGGATTATTCTCACCCCTTCGGGGCTGCTATTTTTCCAAAATGGCAGGAGGACGCAAGAGCATTTGAAGGAGTATTATTTTGCTGTTGATTGCTGATGCTTGGATTATCAGTGTTGCTGTTTGTTTAAATGGATAACTGTAATGATTAATGTTTTGGAACTATTTTGGATGACTGTAGTCTTTATCATGATTATGTTAATCTTGAACTTTTGTGAACAATGACTATTTCAGAAAACCTTTATGAAAAGAATTTATGTGTTGAAAATTTTTATACTGATCTGTATGCTGCTTTGTTAGCTCATGTGACGTAACGACTCTAATTCCGCTTAGCAAACGACTCTCTTGGATGCATACAAGGGAGGGCGTTACACTAATACCAATTAGTGTAACGCCCTCCCTTGTATGCATCCAAGAGAGTCGTTTGCTAAGCGGCATTAGAGTCGTTACGTCACAAGAGCTAACAAAGCAGCATACAGATCAGTATAAAAATTTTCAACACATACAATTAAAAATTTTCAACACATAAATTCTTTTCATAAAGGTTTTCTGAAATAGTCATTGTTCACAAAAGTTCAAGATTAACATAATCATGATAAAGACTACAGTCATCCAAAATAGTTCCAAAACATTAATCATTACAGTTATCCATTTAAACAAACAGCAACACTGATAATCCAAGCATCAGCAATCAACAGCAAAATAATACTCCTTCAAATGCTCTTGCGTCCTCCTGCCATTTTGGAAAAATAGCAGCCCCGAAGGGGTGAGAATAATCCCAGTAGTGTGGCAATAAAACCAGTAATATAACAGTATTAACTAGGCACAAAATCATAAACAGTCACTTCAACATATACTTGTTCCGTTTCCTTTTTATCATATTCATATATTGCGTATATAACGCCTTTCCTTTGCGCTTTTAGCACCGTCGTGCGCGCACTTCACAGTGGAATCAATTATCCCTTGGCACCTGAGCTCCATGTGGATTCCATCTGTGGGCCTATGCGGACTGATGCCAAGTGTCCCATACCCCGGTACCTTGGGGATGCCTATATGATGCTTGCTCAAACACATGGTCCTGTACATAACTATTCTAAAAACAAGGCCTATATGATTTTGATACATGCATGACATGCTATGCTTTCACACACAAAGCGTAAAAATGTGGTATAATGTAAGATGCATGCTTATATACCTTTCATATGCGTTATGCTGCCACATAACGTCTTTATCTCATAGTCATATAGCCATCACGGCACATATTTGGCAGTTTCCTTTCATTATAATGGAACATAATATTTTTACGGCATATGGAGCATCATGTTACAATTCTATACCAGTAGTCAATAGTTACATTAGGCATCATCGCCTGACACTTACCTTAGCTTCCCTTAAATATTACCAACGGCAGCGAAATATTCTCACTTCTTAAGCGCACCTAAATCAATTAAAACTAATCATTTACAGTGGCTATTTACAGCAGAACAGAGAGCATACAGCAGTGGCTTACAGCAGCCAAAACAGTGAGCATTTACAGCAGCAAAACAGTGAACATACAGCAGCAAAACAGTGAGCATACAGCAGTGTTTACAGCAGCCAAAACAGTGACGTTTTAAACGTTTTCAAAACAGAAACAGTGGCGTTTTTAAAACAGAAACAGTGGCATTTTTAAAACAGAAACAGTGGCACTTTGAACTTCCAAAACAGTGGCATTTTATACATACAAACAGTGGCATAGAAGGAGTAAAACAGTGGCATTTTATGCATGGAAACAGTGGCATTTCATGACTAAAACAGTGGCATTTTAAGCATGGAAACAGTGGCATTACATGGCTAAAACAGTGGCATTTTAAGCATGGAAACAGTGGCATTTCATGACTAAAACAGTGGCATTTTAAGCATGGAAACAGTGGCATTTCATGACTAAAACAGTGGCATTTTAAGCATGGAAACAGTGGCATTACATGGCTAAAACAGTGGCATTTTAAGTGCAGAAACAGTGGCATAAAATGTGCAGAAACAGTGGCTTAAAATGTGCAGAAACAGTGGCTTTTAAGTGCAGAAACAGTGGCATAAAATGAGCAGAAACAGTGGCATTTATGTACATAAAACAGTGGCATTTGTGTACATAAAACAGTGGCATTTGTGTACATGAAACAGTGACATATATTGGTGATATTGATGAACCGAAACAGTGGCATACATCTTCAAAACAGTGGCATTTACATAAGGAAACAGTGGCACATTTCTCTTTAAAACAGTGGCCTAATCATACAAGAATTAGTGGCCTAAGCTCAAACATAACCATAAGATTTTTATGCATACAATTCATCATGAAGTGACTCCATTCTTATACTTTTATCATGCTCAACCAAGGATCCAAAGTAACACAAATACAAGAAGACATTCAAGCATTCATACATGGCTACACTAAGAAGGAATTCAAGGTTCAAGGCCTACCTCTTGTAGCACACACTTCACTACACCCTTCTAGCTCTACTTCACAACAAGTCCTCTCTTCCTAGGAGGTCCTATGCGCAAGCAAGGTGAGGAACAAGACTAGCACTAGCTTGGTGTATGGTTGAGGTGAAGGAGAGGGGGAGTTGGCTTGACAAAGTCTTCTTGCTCCAAGGTGGCTTGTTGGTGTGGCTAGAGGGAGTGAGGAGGAGGAGGAGAATTTGCTGCACAAGTGAATGGGGGCAGCCCCTCTTGTGCGCAAATTTAAAGGGGGAGAGGAGAGGAGTTGCTATGATTTATCATTATGGAAAAATCTGATTACTTGGGGGAGTGGGGCTGCATACAAGGGCTGTACAAGCAAGGTGTTGGCTTCTAAATTACTCTACTTACATGCAAGGATGGAGGAGTGATATGTTCAGATCTGAGTTGGTGATACAAGTCAGAATTTTCACACCAAAGACCAAGCCATGCGCACACAAGGTTGAGTGGGAAAGGATGCATCATTAACTCTGATTTGTGGCAGTCTAAATACTCAATTTTGGGGCTGTCCTAAGTCAGAAAAACTTCTGCATCATTGACCAATTTGTGCGCAAAAATGGAGTGGAAAGGAAGTGTCAAGTGCACATGCAAGAGCTTGGCTAAGTCAACAAGTAAAACACTATGTGGCAGTCCAAAAATCTGCACTTGTGCAGTCCTTGGTGCGCAATGATGAGGGGGAAAGAAGTGTGACCAGAGTGCAGTTTTGTGACAGCCCAAATTCAGATTTTGGAGCTGCACAAAATGATGAAAATGCAGCAACAAATCCTCTTATGATGCATGTGAAAACAAGGCAGGTTTTGACTCATGATGGGCTGCAAAAGCTTGCCCAAAAATCTGCACAAAACAGTCTCATGATGGAGAGTGAAAGTGGTTATCCAAGTCAACAAGTTATGCAGTCTTGTGTCATAAAAAAAAATCTGCATCCAGCCCCTCCCATGTGCGCCCAAAATGGAGAAATGTGCAGCCTAAGATCATGCTAAAATGCACATGTGTCTACCATGCAATGAGGCTTAAATCAAATTATGCATAATCAAGGTGAGGTGGCGGTTTATCAAGGCAAAATGGCAGGTTATAAAGGTCCTAATTACCCTTACTTGTGCGCACAAAGGGAAGTAAAAACAACTAGCCAAGTGGTGTTCCTTGCTGCACAAGGCAGCCTTGTTGGACTAGGCTTTAAGGAGAATAAGTGGTTACAACTTTGGGCTAAACAAAGGTAGGTTCAAAGGCCATCCTTGGGCCATAGGCCACACACCAAAAATCCAATCACACAAGTCCCAAAATTAACTAGTCCTCACACACACACTAGCCCACATCCAAACACTAATGCCTTACTCATAAGATTAAATTCACATGTCTACATATACACCCTCCTATGATTTAATTTAATTAATTACCTTAGTCTTATCCAAGGAATAAAAATCAAACAATTCACAAGCCATAACACATAACACATAAACCATACATCCGAATTCTACACATGTACATATAGCATATAGTGCTTAGGTATTTTACTAATTATACGGGATGTTACACTCTCCCCACCAAAAAGGAATTTTGTCCGCAAAATAAACTTACTTATGAGCTAAACAGTTCTGGATAGCGTTTCTGAACGTCTTCCTCGCGCTCCCAAGTGGCTTCAGCTGCCGATCTGTTGTTCCACAATACTTTCACCAACGGAATCTCTTTAGAACGGAGTCGTTTGACGGATCTTTCAAGAATTTGGAACGGTTGCACTTGATACGTCAGATCTTCCTTTAGTTCCACTTCTTCTGGATGTAACACGTGAGATGGATCAGAGAGGTACCTCCGTAGCTGCGACACATGAAATGCCACTGTTTCCATGCTTAAAATGCCACTGTTTTAGCCATGTAATGCCACTGTTTCCATGCTTAAAATGCCACTGTTTTAGTCATGAAATGCCACTGTTTCCATGCTTAAAATGCCACTGTTTTTATGCATAAAAGGCCACTGTTTTAAGTCATCATATGCCACTGTTTTATGCATAATGTACCACTGTTTAAGTCATTCCATGCCACTGTTTTATACATAAAAATGCCACTGTTTTACTCCACTCAAAGGCCACTGTTTGTATGTAAAATGCCACTGTTTTGGAAGTTCAAAGTGCCACTGTTTCTGTTTTAAAAATGCCACTGTTTCTGTTTTAAAAACGCCACTGTTTCTGTTTTGAAAACGTTTAAAACGTCACTGTTTTGGCTGCTGTAAACACTGCTGTATGCTCACTGTTTTGCTGCTGTATGTTCACTGTTTTGCTGCTGTAAATGCTCACTGTTTTGGCTGCTGTAAGCCACTGCTGTATGCTCTCTGTTCTGCTGTAAATAGCCACTGTAAATGATTAGTTTTAATTGATTTAGGTGCGCTTAAGAAGTGAGAATATTTCGCTGCCGTTGGTAATATTTAAGGGAAGCTAAAGTAAGTGTCAGGCGATGATGCCTAATGTAACTATTGACTACTGGTATAGAATTGTAACATGATGCTCCATATGCCGTAAAAATATTATGTTCCATTATAATGAAAGGAAACTGCCAAATATGTGCCGTGATGGCTATATGACTATGAGATAAAGACGTTATGTGGCAGCATAACGCATATGAAAGGTATATAAGCATGCATCTTACATTATACCACATTTTTACGCTTTGTGTGTGAAAGCATAGCATGTCATGCATGTATCAAAATCATATAGGCCTTGTTTTTAGAATAGTTATGTACAGGACCATGTGTTTGAGCAAGCATCATATAGGCATCCCCAAGGTACCGGGGTATGGGACACTTGGCATCAGTCCGCATAGCCCACAGATGGAATCCACATGGAGCTCAGGTGCCAAGGGATAATTGATTCCACTGTGAAGTGCGCGCACGACGGTGCTAAAAGCGCAAAGGAAAGGCGTTATATACGCAATATATGAATATGATAAAAAGGAAACGGAACAAATTAGTGTAACACCCACTCTTGTATGCATCCAAGAGGGTCGTTTGCTAAATCGTATTAGAGTTGCAGCGGTATGAAACTCATAAATTTTAAAACTTTATCAAACATCATTTAATTTGGAAACTTGAAAAGTCCAGGTTTGATTCTTATAAAAACAATTTGAGAAAAATGAAATCGTTTATCAAACATAGAAAAGGTCAATGATAAAAACCTTTTGCTGAATTTTCTATACTTTTCAGAAAACCTTGCTCTCTTATAAAATTTGTATAAAATCGAATTCAGATGCGATAAAAAATATTCCAAGCTTCTGAAAAACTAGACATCCGGGGCATCGCGTACATATAAATTATGCGCGAATCGGAGGTGAATAGCCCCACGGAACAGGACACGTAAGATGCTGGTGAATCCTGTCCGTTTTCGGGAAACATGCTGTAAGGCGAAGCTTACTGGAGTTTGTGTGGGTTTCGTATAAAAATGAGACCTGCACAGTTTGAAAGTACATTCTTGGGGCTTCGCGTGCATATAAAATAATAGTAAATCGGAGTTCATTTGCCCCTTGAACATAACCCGTAAAGTAGTTGTAAAACTGGTAAAAATTCAGCACTTGGTTAAAAATTCTCTTTGCAAAACGTTTTTCTGATTTTCCCAAAACAGCCGCTGTTCATAAAGGTTCAGGGTAAAATAGAGATGATAAAGTCTACAGTCATCCAAAAATATAAAGCATTACAGTCATCCAACATTCAAACAGTAACAGCAAAAATCCAAGCACCAGCAAGCAACAGCAAACTTCACTTCTTTAACAGCTTTTACGTCCTCCTGCCATTTTGGAAAATAGCAGCCCCAAAGGGGTGAGAAAAATCCCAGTAGTGTGGCAACAAAACCAGTAATATAACAGTATTAACTAGGCACAAAATCATAAACAGTCACTTCAACATATCCTTGTTCCTTTTTCTTTTTCTTTTTCATCATATTCATATATATATAGCGTATATAACGCTGTTCCTTTTCGTCATATTCATATATTGCGTATATAACGCCTTTCCTTTGCGCTTTTAGCACCGTCGTGCGCGCACTTCACAGTGGAATCAAATATACCCTTGGCACCTGAGCTCCATGTGGATTCCAACTGTGGGCCTATGCGGACTGATGCCAAGTGTCCCATACCCCGGTACCTTGGGGATGCCTATATGATGCTTGCTCAAACACATGGTCCTGTACATAACTATTCTAAAACAAGGCCTATATGATCATGATATATGCATGTCATGCTATGCTTTCACACACAAAGCGTAAAAATGCGGTATGATGTAAGGTGCATGCTTATATACCTTTCATATAGCCATCACGGCACACTGTTGGCAGTTTCCTTTCATCATAATGGAACATAATATTTTTACGGAATATGGAGCATCATGTCATAATTTTATACCAGTAGTCAATAGTCACATTAGGTAATATCGCCTGACACTTACCTCAAGTCTTTAACATTCTTTTTAACCAAGCATTCCAAACATCATCAAACAGTCCGATCTTAAGGGACCTTGGGCACCTAAACAAACATATGCACCAAATCAGAATTTATTACATATATTTCCTATGCCTTACTAAGCTTTTCCCTCCTCCTAGATTCTGGGCTTATAAACGGTTTCTTATCCAATAATTATGTGTCACTTCTTTATTATTTTTATACTGTTATTTACAATGGTACGGACATAAGGTATGCTAGTTATAAATCTATTCAAGGTGTGACCAAGGCTATTTACAGAACCAAAAGGAATGAGAACAAGGTACAATCTCCATTCAATTGCATAGAGAGACCGTACACAGGTAAGTAAAAGGGGTTCGTACTTCCAAATTTATTTTCATCCTACACTTCTAACTGATTTATTATACTTTAATATCAATAGTTCTCTGCCTTATATTTTACTCTAACAATTACATAACATGTGACTTAATCCCACTGTCACATGGGCGTACAGCTTCTATTTTAAAACCGTCATTTTAAAAGTCCCATGCATACAGGTTCCACCTGTACAGCCGATCATCTAGGAGCTTAACTTGGTTAGTTATACACATGTTCTCCACGGTTTAGGAGGGTGATAAAGAAATCTATCATGCTGTCTACATAGTTCCTAGCGCATACAGGGGTTAGTTCACCAACTAGGTGCACACAAGTTTTATTTACAAACACTACCAATACCACTTAGACATGATTCACATACTCTTCAGCCTGCAATATATATATACATGTATTTTCTTTTAAGCATATGCAAAGCCTTTCAACTTTTTAACACAAGCAAGTCCCACCAAATATTCCTAATCCGAGGGCAATCCAATAAGATTAAAGGAAACTATTTCCAAGCTCTCAATTCGATTCTCCAAGTGCTACAAGCATCAAGTCCCTGAGGTTTTCCAACGGCAGAAAGCAAAAGAGAGGGAGGATCTTCTCCTAGTGTAAATTAAAAGGCCGAATCAGAGGGAAGAAGAGAGAGTTAGTTTCAGATTCCTACCTTTCGTGTGTTCCCAAGCTGCTCCCCAAGTCAGTCCAAGCTCGCCAACCAGAAGAGAGGTAGTATTTTTAACCTTTCCACAATAAACCAATAAGAACAGAGAGCACAAAAAGACAGTTCTCATGCCCTCAAGACCGAAATCAGTAAGCAAGTTGATGTGACTACTCACCTGCTCTAGCATGCAATGGAAGGTAAATCAAAATTTTTAAGGATGAAGGTCTTCCTTGTCCGAAGTCATGCTTGAGGCTGCATGCAGGAGAGTTCAGATTAGGAGCCAAAAGAAGTAATCTGCTATTGAATCTCTTTAACAAGTCAAGGAGGAAAAGATGAACGAGGGAGTAGGAAGTTTCTACACCACTATGACTGGAAAGACACTACTGAACAAGCCACCTTGGAGCAAGAAGACTTTGTCAAGCCAACTCCCCCTCTCCTTCACCTCAACCATACACCAAGCTAGTGCTAGTCTTGTTCCTCACCTATGTTGCGCATAGGACCTCCTAGGAAGAGAGGACTTGTTGTGAAGTAGAGCTAGAAGGGTGTAGTGAAGTGTGTGCTACAAGAGGTAGGCCTTGAACCTTGAATTCCTTCTTAGTGTAGCCATGTATGAATGCTTGAATGTCTTCTTGTATTTGTGTTACTTTGGATCCTTGGTTGAGCATGATAAAAGTATAAGTGAAAATTGTAAAAATCTTATGGTTAAGCTGGATGGTCATGTTTTGAATTGTATGCCATAAAAATCTTATGGTTTCATGTTTGGCTTATGCCACTGTTTCTTGTATGATTAAAATGCCACTGTTTTGTCTGGCCACTGTTTCCATGCAATAAAATGCCACTGTTTTAGTCATGAAATGCCACTGTTTCCATGCTTAAAATGCCACTGTTTTAGTCACAAATGCACTGTTTCCATGCTTAAAATGCATAAAAAAAGGCCACTGTTTTAAGTCATCATATGCCACTGTTTTATGCATAATGTACCACTGTTTAAGTCATTCCATGCCACTGTTTTATACATAAAAATGCCACTGTTTTACTCCTCAAAGGCCACTGTTTGTATGTATAAAATGCCACTGTTTTGGAAGTTCAAAGTGCCACTGTTTCTGTTTTAAAAATGCCACTGTTTCTGTTTTAAAAACGCCACTGTTTCTGTTTTGAAAACGTTTAAAACGTCACTGTTTTGGCTGCTGTAAACACTGCTGTATGCTCACTGTTTTGCTGCTGTATGTTCACTGTTTTGCTGCTGTAAATGCTCACTGTTTTGGCTGCTGTAAGCCACTGCTGTATGCTCTCTGTTCTGCTGTAAATAGCCACTGTAAATGATTAGTTTTAATTGATTTAGGTGCGCTTAAGAAGTGAGAATATTTCGCTGCCGTTGGTAATATTTAAGGGAAGCTAAGGTAAGTGTCAGGCGATGATGCCTAATGTAACTATTGACTACTGGTATAGAATTGTAACATGATGCTCCATATGCCGTAAAAATATTATGTTCCATTATAATGAAAGGAAACTGCCAAATATGTGCCGTGATGGCTATATGACTATGAGATAAAGACGTTATGTGGCAGCATTTGCAAAAAAGTTTTTAACGCATATGAAAGGTATATAAGCATGCATCTTACATTATACCACATTTTTACGCTTTGTGTGTGAAAGCATAGCATGTCATGCATGTATCAAAATCATATAGGCCTTGTTTTTAGAATAGTTATGTACAGGACCATGTGTTTGAGCAAGCATCATATAGGCATCCCCAAGGTACCGGGGTATGGGACACTTACAGTCCGCATAGGCCCACAGATGGAATCCACATGGAGCTCAGGTGCCAAGGGATAATTGATTCCACTGTGAAGTGCGCGCACGACGGTGCTAAAAGCGCAAAGGAAAGGCGTTATATACGCAATATATGAATATGATAAAAAGGAAACAAACAAGTATATGTTGAAGTGACTGTTTATGATTTTGTGCCTAGTTAATACTGTTATATTACTGGTTTTATTGCCACACTACTGGGATTATTCTCACCCCTTCGGGGCTTCCATTTTTCCAAAATGGCAGTTGCAAGGAGCATTTGAAGGAGTATTATTTTGCTGTTGATTGCTGATGCTTGGATTATCAGTGTTGCTGTTTGTTTAAATGGATAACTGTAATGATTAATGTTTTGGAACTATTTTGGAACTATCATCATGATTATGTTAATACTTGAAACTTTATGTGAACAATGCAGACATTTCAAACTAGAAAACCTTTATGAAAAGAATGTTAAAAAACAATTTTTTACTGGGCTTACTGCTTTGTCATTTTTTCTTAACCAAACTGCTCTGATACCAATTAGTGTAACACCCACTCTTGTATGCATTTACATGCTAAATCGTATTAGAGTTGCAGCGGTATGAAACTCATAAATTTTAAAACTTTATCAAACATCATTTAATTTGGAAACTTGAAAAGTCCAGGTTTGATTCTTATAAAAACAATTTGAGAAAAATGAAATCGTTTATCAAACATAGAAAAGGTCAATGATAAAAACCTTTTGCTGAATTTTCTATACTTTTCAGAAAACCTTGCTCTCTTATAAAATTTGTATAAAATCGAATTCAGATGCGATAAAAAATATTCCAAGCTTCTGAAAAACTAGACATCCGGGGCATCGCGTACATATAAATTATGCGCGAATCGGAGGTGAATAGCCCCACGGAACAGGACACGTAAGATGCTGGTGAATCCTGTCCGTTTTCGGGAAACATGCTGTAAGGCGAAGCTTACTGGAGTTTGTGTGGGTTTCGTATAAAAATGAGACCTGCACAGTTTGAAAGTACATTCTTGGGGCTTCGCGTGCATATAAAATAATAGTAAATCGGAGTTCATTTGCCCCTTGAACATAACCCGTAAAGTAGTTGTAAAACTGGTAAAAATTCAGCACTTAGTTAAAAATTCTCTTTGCAAAACGTTTTTCTGATTTTCCCAAAACAGCCGCTGTTCATAAAGGTTCAGGGTAAAATAGAGATGATAAAGTCTACAGTCATCCAAAAATATAAAGCATTACAGTCATCCAACATTCAAACAGTAACAGCAAAAATCCAAGCACCAGCAAGCAACAGCAAACTTCACTTCTTTAACAGCTTTTACGTCCTCCTGCCATTTTGGAAAATAGCAGCCCCAAAGGGGTGAGAAAAATCCCAGTAGTGTGGCAACAAAACCAGTAATATAACAGTATTAACTAGGCACAAAATCATAAACAGTCACTTCAACATATCCTTGTTCCTTTTTCTTTTTCTTTTTCATCATATTCATATATATATAGCGTATATAACGCTGTTCCTTTTCGTCATATTCATATATTGCGTATATAACGCCTTTCCTTTGCGCTTTTAGCACCGTCGTGCGCGCACTTCACAGTGGAATCAAATATACCCTTGGCACCTGAGCTCCATGTGGATTCCAACTGTGGGCCTATGCGGACTGATGCCAAGTGTCCCATACCCCGGTACCTTGGGGATGCCTATATGATGCTTGCTCAAACACATGGTCCTGTACATAACTATTCTAAAACAAGGCCTATATGATCATGATATATGCATGTCATGCTATGCTTTCACACACAAAGCGTAAAAATGCGGTATGATGTAAGGTGCATGCTTATATACCTTTCATATAGCCATCACGGCACACTGTTGGCAGTTTCCTTTCATCATAATGGAACATAATATTTTTACGGAATATGGAGCATCATGTCATAATTTTATACCAGTAGTCAATAGTCACATTAGGTAATATCGCCTGACACTTACCTCAAGTCTTTAACATTCTTTTTAACCAAGCATTCCAAACATCATCAAACAGTCCGATCTTAAGGGACCTTGGGCACCTAAACAAACATATGCACCAAATCAGAATTTATTACATATATTTCCTATGCCTTACTAAGCTTTTCCCTCCTCCTAGATTCTGGGCTTATAAACGGTTTCTTATCCAATAATTATGTGTCACTTCTTTATTATTTTTATACTGTTATTTACAATGGCACGGACATAAGGTATGCTAGTTATAAATCTATTCAAGGTGTGACCAAGGCTATTTACAGAACCAAAAGGAATGAGAACAAGGTACAATCTCCATTCAATTGCATAGAGAGACCGTACACAGGTAAGTAAAAGGGGTTCGTACTTCCAAATTTATTTTCATCCTACACTTCTAACTGATTTATTATACTTTAATATCAATAGTTCTCTGCCTTATATTTTACTCTAACAATTACATAACATGTGACTTAATCCCACTGTCACATGGGCGTACAGCTTCTATTTTAAAACCGTCATTTTAAAAGTCCCATGCATACAGGTTCCACCTGTACAGCCGATCATCTAGGAGCTTAACTTGGTTAGTTATACACATGTTCTCCACGGTTTAGGAGGGTGATAAAGAAATCTATCATGCTGTCTACATAGTTCCTAGCGCATACAGGGGTTAGTTCACCAACTAGGTGCACACAAGTTTTATTTACAAACACTACCAATACCACTTAGACATGATTCACATACTCTTCAGCCTGCTTTATATATATATACATGTATTTTCTTTTAAGCATATGCAAAGCCTTTCAACTTTTTAACACAAGCAAGTCCCACCAAATATTCCTAATCCGAGGGCAATCCAATAAGATTAAAGGAAACTATTTCCAAGCTCTCAATTCGATTCTCCAAGTGCTACAAGCATCAAGTCCCTGAGGTTTTCCAACGGCAGAAAGCAAAAGAGAGGGAGGACAAACGTCTTCTCCTAGTGTAAATTAAAAGGCCGAATCAGAGGGAAGAAGAGAGAGTTAGTTTCAGATTCCTACCTTTCGTGTGTTCCCAAGCTGCTCCCCAAGTCAGTCCAAGCTCGCCAACCAGAAGAGAGGTAGTATTTTTAACCTTGCCACAATAAACCAATAAGAACAGAGAGCACAAAAAGACAGCCCTCTCATGCCCTCATGAACCGAAATCAGGGAGCAAGTAAGATGTGAACTACTCACCTGCTCTAGCATGCAATGGAAGGTAAATCAGAATTTTTTAAGGATGAAGGTCTTCCTTGTCCGAAGTCATGCTTGAGGCTGCATGCAGGAGAGTTCCATTAGGAGCCAAAAGAAGTAATCTGCATGCTATTGAATCTCCTTAACAAGTCAAGGAGGAAAAGATGAACGAGGGAGTAGGAAGTTTCTACACCACTATGACTGGAAAGACACTACTGAACAAGAAAATAGGAGGGATGGACTCATGTTGCGCTCTCCTAGGCCGCTGCCACTCCTCCAAATCATGCAGAGAAGGGAGTAGAAGATGTGTGTGTGTGGTATTCATGTTTCCTTTCCAAAAACATGCGGCTTAAGGAAGGGAATGAGGGGAGGAACAATGGTCTTAAGTTCAGCTGACAGAGATAGAGTGGTGGAGAGACTCATGCATGTACCCACAAGTTTCAAAATCGGTTCACAGCAAACAGCCACCAAGAGTTCCATTAAAAATTCTCAAGCTCCTAGCAGGTCTTCAAGGCTACGAATTCTGGTGAGAGTTGGCAAGGATGTACGAACACTATACTTTCTTGGTTTGAGTTTGACCGAGCACAAGAGAGGCAAAAAGGTTGGTGCAAGGCTTGGGTCACGTCTGCATGCAGTGGAGGAAGGCATCAAACTGAGCCACATCAAGTGCAGCACGGGGAGAGGCTTAATAAGAGTTGGCTTAGGAGAAATAATAAGAAGGAGACGAATACATCAGCTCCTAGTTGGTGGATGTTCGGCCAAATGAAGAAGAAGAGAATAATGGAGACTTAGGTGCTGATTCTTCTTTGGGCTCTTGACTTTGGTGGGGTACTGGAGGGAATGAAAATGGCATGAAATCTGTGTGACAAGAAGGAGAGGTGAGCTGAGCTTTCCCTGGGCTGTTGTCATTCAACCGAACCTTGCAGGGAATAAAATGACAGAACATAATCCTTCTATTTTACTCATACTGGCCGAAACAAGAATGATGAAGGAGATAGTTTGAAGTCTGAGTCTTAACTTCTTCAAGGGACCACAAAGTTCAATAATCAGCAAGAGAATAATCACAAAGGGATACACAACATCCCCATCATCCCATGCTCCAAAGGGTCCGATTCAGCTGCAGGCAAAGGCTCATCTCTTTGAAGTTGGGCTTCGGCTGAACAAGAGAGGAGAATGGATGATGAGTTCAAGTGGCAGTCCCATGCTTGCTGCACACCGCCGAACCAAAGAGGGAAGAGAAGAAGACTTGAATGGAGGTTCATCTCCTAAGAGCTCTCGGTCTGAAGAAAGGGTGGAGGAAGATATGTTAAACATGGTTTATCCTATTCCCAAGGGAGTACGGTTGGAGGGATAGAATGAGAAGAAGATGTGAGTCTAGTCTCCCTTGGCATTCGGTCTGCGGTTGCAGTTTGAGAGGGGAGGAAGTTTGTAGTCAAGGATATGTTCCAGGCTGCTAAGTTTGATTCAATGAAAAGGGGATGAGTAGGTTGAGTCTTATTTGAGATCCCACACCAAGCGCATGAGAGGAAGAAGAGGGTGATGAACTCTTGCACAAACTGCACCTATGCCCAGCAAATAAAAAGAGACAGATTTGGTGTCCTAGAGGTGCGCAAGTAGAGAGGTGGGGAGGAGAATGGCGTGGCAGTCATGCAGAGAAAGGACAAGGTAGATGGCACACAAGCAATGCCATGAAGAGCAAGGTGGCTTTCATGCAAAGGAGAGGGGAAGAGGTGGCGTACTTGCAGCAAAAAAAAAAGGGCTAAGAGGCCTGCACAGGCTGAATTGTGCAGTCTGAGTTACTGCAAAAAAAACAAGTCAGAATTTTGCCTTCATTATGCGCACAGGAAATGATGAGGAAGTGGCGTGACTTGTGGTTGTCTAAAGACACAAGCCAAGCTTGCTCACTGACCAAGGTAGCGCAGGAATCAAAGGAAAAAGGGTTGACTAAAAAAAAGATAACAAAACTGATTGTTTTAGCTACTACTACAAGTAATAGCAACTTACCCCCTGTACTTGGCGCATCCATAGAAGAAAAAAAAGGACAGGTGGCTTCTAGAAAAATAATATGCAGGTTCCCTTGAATAAGGAAAAGACAATATTAGAGCATTAAGGCTCCAATTCATGGACAAGTGGGCCGCGTCCTTCCAGTGAGAAAACCCAAAGGGAGATATCCAAAGGCTGATCTATTTTAAGTGCGTACATCCTACTACTCCACCTATCACATGCCTTCTAATTGTAATTTAAGTGCAACTAAAGCCTTTATATACTATGATTAAATTAATTCCACTCCCTTTTTAACTAAAGTTTGAGTTCTTAAAATAATTAGGTTCATACACTCACTCCTAATTATGCGGGATGTTACACTCCTCTCACCAAAATTGAAGTTTGTCCCCAAACTTCGTCCTATCAATTTTTGCTAACTACTAAAGACGAATTCCAACCCACATACCTTTATGCAGGACAAGATCTCACCTACAGCTAAGCCACTATCCAAGCAATCAATCAATTCAGAATATTATAAATGAATCGTGCTTCACAAATTCATCAGATGAAATATATCAAAAATCTTGCTTGCACGGAGGGAATAGAAAATTTTGATTTACACCAGGTTAAAGACTACACGGCCACAGAGATGAAATAAGATTGACCAAGAAACTCCAATCATCAATAATTTGTAAAGACGCTTAGGGTATTGGTGCACACTTAGGAAGTAACTAAACAGATCTATTTGCACAATAATTCTGCACTATTTAAATTCTACGTTTGATGATTTGACAGAACAAAACAGCCACCTATGTTTTCTACTTTCATGCTCTCCTTTAAGGCTTAAAGAAATTCTATTCTAGTGATCAAACAAGGTGTGAACCCGGTCCCATGCCAGCCTACCGTTGGCCCTCTTTCAAAGTTATTATTTACGTTTCTTATTCATTACGTGTGTCCACTTTAATAGCATGCCATTTCTCTTATTTGCCCGCCTGCTATTCTTACTCTACTAAAAATACATGTAATTACCTGCAAGGTGACCTTTAGATTTTATGCATTCTAAGTGTAGAGTCAGTAGTTTGGTTCGTCAGATTATTTCCCAATTGATACAAACAAAATATTATAAACCCTACATAGACAAATTTCAACTCGGATCTAGCTGCCCACTACTTGCACAGACAGAACTAATTGTGAGCTTCACTATACTCATTTTATCCATACCTAAAAAAAAGTTTCAATTTAATGAACACTTCACAGCTAATTACCTGACTACAGACTTTCACAAGTTAATTTTCTACAGAAAATTAAGTAAATATAACAGGACGCCTCAGATTCTAATTTTACAATGTAGAAGGGTCTTAGCAAATTCACAGAGGTTCATCACAGACAAAAGTTCAGCAAATGTTTTTATTTTCTAGAGATCTCAGCATCAATCAAGTTAACAGCACACTAATTGCTACTATCTTGTGGAAACGGAATTACATTAATGAGTACTGCTTGCACTAATTAAATGGGTACCATTTGGTGCAAGGGGAGGCAATGGCAGCCTAGGTTAAGTGGCCAACATAAGCATGCAGAAATTCTGCACAAACAGGCGCACAATGGAGGTGTGTGATGGTGGGTGTGGCCATGTGTTCTTCATGCAATCAAGATGGAACCAAATGGTGCACTTGCCTTGACATGAAGGGGTCTCTTGACACCTAAGGACATGCAATGGCCGACCAAGTTGCTTAGAATAAACCAATGCAGAATTGTCTTCTTTCTTCCAAGCATTGTGCGCACAAATGGGGAGAAAAAAAAAATATACAAGGGTAAGGTAACAATTGCCTATACAAGGTCATGAGGCCGTGACACTAAGAGAGGAAAAGACTCCAAAATATATTTGAGTCCAAGGTCTATGTAGTTTTATGACAAGTCCAAAAGTCTAAGTTTTAATGCTTGTTAATAATTCTGTTTCATCTATTTTTGCTTCGTTTGCTATACCAGACCACCTAATAGCAAGATCAACACAAAATATTTTCATAATCTCAATTTTATCACCTGAAGACCCCTCGACCAATTTCTCTCTCTCCTGACAACCAAAATAAAAGTTTCCGTGTATACAATTAATCAAACGGGGGTTACTTACTTTTTACACAACTTAATCAGTAATTCCTTACTACATCCACTTATATGGTTCTACAGAATTTAGTTTACTTATTCTAGTCATTCAAGTCATTCCCTAGATTCAATTCCTAACTAGTTTTTAAACATAGACACCTAACAGGACTTTTCCTTAGTTGATTCTCGGTGTTTGACGGTTTGATACCACCATGTCATCGAAGAATGTGTTGGCCAGACCCATTCTCAGAACAACTGGGGCATCACCTCTTCACACACTGGGAATCGTCAATTTCCATACTTTATTATTTATTCTTTATTCGGGCATTAATTAATTATAGTCTATTACACATCAGACTTCTCTCTTGAGGAGGTTTTCGTGTCTCATAAATACTAATTCTACTTTCGTCATGCCAAGCCACGAGCGGATCTTACTCACCGCATGACATACACGACAGTAGTCTCGAAAATGAGGCACGGTTCCCACTTCAAGACAGAACCACAAACAATCACTTACAACATTATACCATTCAAACAGCTCAATTCAACTGCAACCCAGTATTATCAGACAACTCTAGTACAATTCAGCGACATCAACCACTCAATTCAAGTAATTCAATGCAGTGAATGGACATCACAATCGAGCAGGGCATATACTATAGCAATGTCTAGTATTCCACACCTAAACAACATTCAATAACCACAACAGTAAAACAGTGCAATCCAGATCAAACTCAATTTCTCAACCATATAAAACTTATCAGAGCAGTTCGGTTCAAGGTGTTTGTGTGTAATTGTTGCATTTGTTTGTATATGTTTGTTTCACCATTGCTGTTGAATTTAACTGTTAAATTGTTTGTTGGTTGCTGATTGCTTGGATTAAATTACTGGATTGTCTGAATCATGATTGGCACATGCTGAATACATTGCGAAAGTTAGTTTGATTAAAATATTAGAATTATTTTGAGACATACTGAATGCATTTGGTGGAATTAAAGTAGTTTGAAATATATTACTTGAAATATATTACTTGAGCAGTTTGAGTCGTGGGAGCACTCGTCAATCTGCTCTTTAGCTCCAAGAAACATTCTTCACAGGCTTCAGTCCACTCAAAAGGCTTATCCTTCCGAGTGAGACGAGTAAGGGGTTGTACTATCTGAGAGAAATTCTGGATGAACCTTCGATAATATCCGGCCAGACCTAAGAAACTTCGTACTTCGGTGACAGTCTTGGGTCGTTCCCAATTCATGACAGCTTCAACTTTGCTGGGATCCACCGCGATACCTTCTGATGAAATGACATGGCCCAGAAACTGGACCTCTTTAAGCCAAAACTCGCACTTCGACCATTTTGCGTACAACTGCTTCTCCTTCAAGACTTGCAAGACAATCCGCAGATGTTCAGCGTGCAGCTCTTCATTAGCCGAGTAAATCAGGATGTCGTCGATAAACACAATTACGAACTGATCAAGAAACGGGCGGAAGATGCGGTTCATGTAGTCCATGAATACCGCTGGAGCATTCGTAAGTCCGAATGGGATCACCTGATATTCATAGTGCCCATAACGAGTCCTAAAAGCGGTTTTCGGAATATCCTCCGGTTTGACCCGGATCTGATGGTATCCCGATCGTAAGTCGATCTTGGAAAAGACTCTGGCTCCTCTCAGCTGGTCCATCAAATCGTCGATCCTCGGTAGCGGGTACTTATTCTTCACCGTGACTTTGTTCAGCTGGCGGTAATCTACACACAGACGTAAGCTTCCATCCTTCTTCTTAATCAAGATAGCTGGAGCACCCCATGGAGAAGTACTCGGTCTGATGAATTCCTTAGCCAAAAGTTCTTCTATCTGTTTCTTCAACTCGCGCAGTTCCAAAGGTGCCATGCGATACGGGGCAATAGAGATTGGTCCGACTCCAGGAACAAGTTCGATCGAAAACTCTATTTCCCTATGAGGAGGCAATCGAGGTATTTCGTCCGGGAATACCTCCTCGAATTCTCTAACTACCGGTACATTCTGAATTTGATTGTCAATCGAGGTCTCAGCCTCGATCGACAAAAGATACCCTGCTGCTCCCTTGCGGAGCTCTTTTCTAACTTGTAATAAGGAAATGAGAGAGAAAGGTTGAAAATTACCATCCTTTGCAGGAACAATGACTTTCCCCGCTCGACAATCCAAGGTTATCCCGTTTTCCGTCAACCAGTCCATACCGATAATCACATCGAAGTTGAATACCGGCAGGACCACCAAATTAACTGTATACGTGTTCCCTTCGTACTGCAAGGTAACACCTCTGCAGATCTCTGAGGCTGTGCACGATCCTCCCGTAGGTGTGCTGATGTGTAACTCATAAGGTAACGGGGTTGGGGTGATGCCTATTCTCAAGGCAGTATGCTTTGCCATAAAAGAGCCAGACGCTCCAGAATCAAAGATAACAGAAATTGGGTGACCATTCAGAGTGACATTACCTTTGATCAGGTTGGGAAACTTCTGCGCTTCATTTGCATCCAATGTGAATACCCGAGCTTGCTGAGGCTGTTGATCAGCGTTCTGGGGGCATTTGTAAGCAAAGTGACCTTGCTGACCGCATCTGAAGCATGCATTGTTGTTCTTGCGACAGACTCCAAAGTGATTCTTTCCGCACGTAGCACAAGCAGTCGCACCCTGACGTCCCGTCGACGATTGGCCCACCGTAAAGTTCCTCTTAAAGTTTCCAGGCCGTGCTTGCAACGGCGTACCTCTGCCTCGACCCCTACCAGGTGCCGTCCTGAAGAATCTGCCTGCTCGGTTTCCTCCGTGGAATTGTGTTGGTGGCTTGTTCAAGTTCTTGGCCTCATTAATAATTCCTTCGGCCTGACGACTCTGGTTGATGAGTTCTGGAAGTGTACGATTAGCCGTCGTTAAGATGAGCTTGCGAATTTCCGGATGTAATCCGCTCTCGAACTTCTCCACCTGCCATTCTTCATCGTAGATGTTCCGATCAAAGTTGGCGTACTCGATCAGCTGCCCGAACTTTGCGATATACTCGTTAACCGTCATGTTATCCTGCCTGAGAGACAGCAGTTCTGTGTGTTTCATCCTCCTTATTGCCTTAGGAAAATACTTGTCCAAAAATACTTGTCTGAACACAGCCCATGTTAGTTCCACGTCCTGAGCTCTCAGCAGAGCCCTCGCACCAGTCCACCACGTTAAGGCTTCTCCCATCAGCTGGTACGATGCGTAATCAGTCTTCTGCGCTTCCGGGCATGCCATTCGTTCAAAGATATGCTCGATCATCTGCAGCCACTTTGCTGCAGCCTCGGGGTTGTCCTCACCCTCAAAGGTGGGTGGTTGGAAGTTGCGGAAGTCTTTCAACCTCCGACGGGCAATTTCTTCTGCATTTTCATGCAGTGGGGGTTGGTTCAGATTCTGTTGCCTATGATCGCGCCATTCTTGGCTCATGTTCTGGATGAATGTGGCCAGTCCTCCAATGGTGGTGATAAGATCCTCTTCTGCATCGCCAGTCCTTCCCCGAGTTGAACCGCGACCACCCGCCATGATTCTGCACTCACAATACCAGGAAATGAGTTGATCAGGCTCACCGCAAGTTATTCATGGCAGCAGTCTCAAGTAGGTACTCGAGTTCAATTCGGACAAGTTAGCTATGCATCCGTGTCTTATCACAGAACAGTCCTAACAACCTAACTACCCTAGCTAATATATACTTAACTATAGCACACTTAAACAGTCAATCAGCAGATAAACACAAACAGCAGTTAATCCAATCAAACACAAGCAATTCTATGGACCAAACTGCTCTGATACCAATTAGTGTAACACCCACTCTTGTATGCATCCAAGAGGGTCGTTTGCTAAATCGTATTAGAGTTGCAGCGGTATGAAACTCATAAATTTTAAAACTTTATCAAACATCATTTAATTTGGAAACTTGAAAAGTCCAGGTTTGATTCTTATAAAAACAATTTGAGAAAAATGAAATCGTTTATCAAACATAGAAAAGGTCAATGATAAAAACCTTTTGCTGAATTTTTACCAGTTTTACAACTACTTTACGGGTTATGTTCAAGGGGCAAATGAACTCCGATTTACTATTATTTTATATGCACGCGAAGCCCCAAGAATGTACTTTCAAACTGTGCAGGTCTCATTTTTATACGAAACCCACACAAACTCCAGTAAGCTTCGCCTTACAGCATGTTTCCCGAAAACGGACAGGATTCACCAGCATCTTACGTGTCCTGTTCCGTGGGGCTATTCACCTCCGATTCGCGCATAATTTATATGTACGCGATGCCCCGGATGTCTAGTTTTTCAGAAGCTTGGAATATTTTTTATCGCATCTGAATTCGATTTTATACAAATTTTATAAGAGAGCAATATATGGCAGAACAAAACAGCCACCTATGTTTTCTACTTTCATGCTCTCCTTTAAGGCTTAAAGAAATTCTATTCTAGTGATCAAACAAGGTGTGAACCCGGTCCCATGCCAGCCTACCGTTGGCCCTCTTTCAAAGTTATTATTTACGTTTCTTATTCATTACGTGTGTCCACTTTAATAGCATGCCATTTCTCTTATTTGCCCGCCTGCTATTCTTACTCTACTAAAAATACATGTAATTACCTGCAAACTAATTAAATGATTAGTTTTAATTGATTTAGGTGCGCTTAAGAAGTGAGAATATTTCGCTGCCGTTGGTAATATTTAAGGGAAGCTAAGGTAAGTGTCAGGCGATGATGCCTAATGTAACTATTGACTACTGGTATAGAATTGTAACAAGATGCATCTACTTTTCGGTAGCCCGGATCGGAAGAACTCCACAGTTAAGCGTGCTTGACTTGGAGCAATTCTGGGATGGGTGACCTCCTGGGAAGTTTTCCCGGGAAGTGTGCGAGTGAGGACAAAGCACGCTGAAAAGTCTCGTGTTAGTGTGTGGGGACAGTCGTTAATCCTTGCAAGTTGCCAGGCGTTACAAGTGGTATCAGAGCAGGGCCTCTCATCCAGTACGGTGTGGTTCGAGGACGAACCAGGCGGAAGCTGGTGGGCATGTAACATCCCGGGCGCTGACGAGGGCGGGGAGTGATCGCCGGTGCGCAAGGGCACGGACAAAGAGCGGCTCCTGGCAGGCTTCCAGCGACGGGGGTACATGAATGAATCGAATAACACCGGAAAGAGAGGGATTCCAGAGACTGTGCTGGTATGGGACAGTACAGTTGGGAATGGCTTATAAGAATTAATTGGTACTACCTATACTAACAAGATGCATCTACTTTTCGGTAGCCCGGATCGGAAGAACTCCACAGTTAAGCGTGCTTGACTTGGAGCAATTCTGGGATGGGTGACCTCCTGGGAAGTTTTCCCGGGAAGTGTGCGAGTGAGGACAAAGCACGCTGAAAAGTCTCGTGTTAGTGTGTGGGGACAGTCGTTAATCCTTGCAAGTTGCCAGGCGTTACAAGTGACAAGATAGCCATGTATGAATGCTTGAATGTCTTCTAGGAAGAGAGGACTTGTTGTGAAGTAGAGCTAGAAGGGTGTAGTGAAGTGTGTGCTACAAGAGGTAGGCCTTGAACCTTGAATTCCTTCTTAGTGTAGCCATGTATGAATGCTTGAATGTCTTCTTGTATTTGTGTTACTTTGGATCCTTGGTTGAGCATGATAAAAGTATAAGAATGGAGTCACTTCATGATGAATTGTATGCATAAAAATCTTATGGTTATGTTTGAGCTTAGGCCACTAATTCTTGTATGATTAGGCCACTGTTTTAAAGAGAAATGTGCCACTGTTTCCTTATGTAAATGCCACTGTTTTGAAGATGTATGCCACTGTTTCGGTTCATCAATATCACCAATATATGTCACTGTTTCATGTACACAAATGCCACTGTTTTATGTACACAAATGCCACTGTTTTATGTACATAAATGCCACTGTTTCTGCTCATTTTATGCCACTGTTTCTGCACTTAAAAGCCACTGTTTCTGCACATTTTAAGCCACTGTTTCTGCACATTTTATGCCACTGTTTCTGCACTTAAAATGCCACTGTTTTAGCCATGTAATGCCACTGTTTCCATGCTTAAAATGCCACTGTTTTAGTCATGAAATGCCACTGTTTCCATGCTTAAAATGCCACTGTTTTAGTCATGAAATGCCACTGTTTCCATGCTTAAAATGCCACTGTTTTAGCCATGTAATGCCACTGTTTCCATGCTTAAAATGCCACTGTTTTAGTCATGAAATGCCACTGTTTCCATGCTTAAAATGCCACTGTTTTAGTCATGAAATGCCACTGTTTCCATGCTTAAAATGCCACTGTTTTTATGCATAAAAGGCCACTGTTTTAAGTCATCATATGCCACTGTTTTATGCATAATGTACCACTGTTTAAGTCATTCCATGCCACTGTTTTATAC
Source organism: Gastrolobium villosum (assembly GCA_032173675.1). Lineage (NCBI taxonomy): Eukaryota > Viridiplantae > Streptophyta > Magnoliopsida > Fabales > Fabaceae > Gastrolobium > Gastrolobium villosum. The sequence continues at coordinate 8,432 of JAVKPL010010212.1, read as the reverse complement.
ATAAAAATGCCACTATTTTACTCCTCAAAGGCCACTGTTTGTATGTATAAAATGCCACTGTTTTGGAAGTTCAAAGTGCCACTGTTTCTGTTTTAAAAATGCCACTGTTTCTGTTTTAAAAACGCCACTGTTTCTATTTTGAAAACGTTTAAAACGTCACTGTTTTGGCTGCTGTAAACACTGCTGTATGCTCACTGTTTTGCTGCTGTATGTTCACTGTTTTGCTGCTGTAAATGCTCACTGTTTTGGCTGCTGTAAGCCACTGCTGTATGCTCTCTGTTCTGCTCTCTGTTCTGAATTTGGGCTGTCACAAAACTGCACTCTGGTCACACTTCTTTCCCCCTCATCATTGCGCACCAAGGACTGCACAAGTGCAGATTTTTGGACTGCCACATAGTGTTTTACTTGTTGACTTAGCCAAGCTCTTGCATGTGCACTTGACACTTCCTTTCCACTCCATTTTTGCGCACAAATTGGTCAATGATGCAGAAGTTTTTCTGACTTAGGACAGCCCCAAAATTGAGTATTTAGACTGCCACAAATCAGAGTTAATGATGCATCCTTTCCCACTCAACCTTGTGTGCGCATGGCTTGGTCTTTGGTGTGAAAATCCCTTGTATGCATCCAAGAGAGTCGTTTGCTAAGCGGAATTAGAGTCGTTACGTCACATGAGCTAACAAAGCAGCATACAGATCAGTATAAAAATTTTCAACACATAAATTCTTTTCATAAAGGTTTTCTGAAATAGTCATTGTTCACAAAAGTTCAAGATTAACATAATCATGATAAAGACTACAGTCATCCAAAATAGTTCCAAAACATTAATCATTACAGTTATCCATTTAAACAAACAGCAACACTGATAATCCAAGCATCAGCAATCAACAGCAAAATAATACTCCTTCAAATGCTCTTGCGTCCTCCTGCCATTTTGGAAAAATAGCAGCCCCGAAGGGGTGAGAATAATCCCAGTAGTGTGGCAATAAAACCAGTAATATAACAGTATTAACTAGGCACAAAATCATAAACAGTCACTTCAACATATACTTGTTCCGTTTCCTTTTTATCATATTCATATATTGCGTATATAACGCCTTTCCTTTGCGCTTTTAGCACCGTCGTGCGCGCACTTCACAGTGGAATCAATTATCCCTTGGCACCTGAGCTCCATGTGGATTCCATCTGTGGGCCTATGCGGACTGATGCCAAGTGTCCCATACCCCGGTACCTTGGGGATGCCTATATGATGCTTGCTCAAACACATGGTCCTGTACATAACTATTCTAAAAACAAGGCCTATATGATTTTGATACATGCATGACATGCTATGCTTTCACACACAAAGCGTAAAAATGTGGTATAATGTAAGATGCATGCTTATATACCTTTCATATGCGTTATGCTGCCACATTAGGATGGCATGACATATATTGGTGATATATGAATATGACGAAAAGGAACAGCGTTATATACGCTATATATATATGAATATGATGAAAAAGAAAAAGAAAAAGGAACAAGGATATGTTGAAGTGACTGTTTATGATTTTGTGCCTAGTTAATACTGTTATATTACTGGTTTTGTTGCCACACTACTGGGATTTTTCTCACCCCTTTGGGGCTGCTATTTTCCAAAATGGCAGGAGGACGTAAAAGCTGTTAAAGAAGTGAAGTTTGCTGTTGCTTGCTGGTGCTTGGATTTTTGCTGTTACTGTTTGAATGTTGGATGACTGTAATGCTTTATATTTTTGGATGACTGTAGACTTTATCATCTCTATTTTACCCTGAACCTTTATGAACAGCGGCTGTTTTGGGAAAATCAGAAAAACGTTTTGCAAAGAGAATTTTTAACTAAGTGCTGAATTTTTACCAGTTTTACAACTACTTTACGGGTTATGTTCAAGGGGCAAATGAACTCCGATTTACTATTATTTTATATGCCACACTAATTGCTACTATCTTGTGGAAACGGAATTACATTAATGAGTACTGCTTGCACTAATTAAATGGGTACCATTTGGTGCAAGGGGAGGCAATGGCAGCCTAGGTTAAGTGGCCAACATAAGCATGCAGAAATTCTGCACAAACAGGCGCACAATGGAGGTGTGTGATGGTGGGTGTGGCCATGTGTTCTTCATGCAATCAAGATGGAACCAAATGGTGCACTTGCCTTGACATGAAGGGGTCTCTTGACACCTAAGGACATGCAATGGCCGACCAAGTTGCTTAGAATAAACCAATGCAGAATTGTCTTCTTTCTTCCAAGCATTGTGCGCACAAAACGTCGAAATACTATCCCACTTCCATTCGGGAATCTCCAAAGGTTGAAGGAGTCCTGACGGTCTCTGATGTTCATACTTCACCTTCTGACAAGTTAAGCATCGAGATACATACTCCGCAATATCACGCTTCATACCCGGCCACCAAAACGAGGTCTTCAAGTCATGGTACATCTTCGTGGATCCAGGATGAACTGCGTACTTGCCCTTGTGAGCCTCCTGTAAAACTTCTTGCTTCAACTTTTCATTCGGCACAACCAGCCGTCCTTGGAATCTCCAAACATCAAACTCATCCTTTACAACATCTTGGTTACCAACCAAATCACGGACTAACTCTTCATCTTTCTGAGCCTCCTTAATTCTACCGATCAGTTCATTCTCCACCTTAATATTTCCCAATCTTATGCTGCTTCCTCTCTCGTCTACCGATAAGTTCAGGTCTCGAAAGGCCTCAAACAGCTTCAATTCTTCCATCATTAGAGTTGCAGTGTGTAGGGTCTTCCTGCTCAGGGCGTCAGCTACCACGTTTTCCTTTCCTGGGTGGTACTTAAGCTCAAAATCGTAGTCCTTCAGAAATTCCATCCACCGACGTTGCCGCATATTCAGCTCCTTCTGGTCGAACAAGTACTTCAAACTCTTATGGTCGCTGAACACGTCAAACTGCGAACCATACAAGTGGTGCCTCCAGATTTTCAGTGCGAACACTATAGCTGCTAACTCCAAATCGTGCGTAGGATAATTTTCTTCGTGAGGCTTCAGTTGTCGAGACGCATAAGCTACCGCCATACGATCCTGCATCAACACGCATCCAAGTCCTTTCAGCGACGCATCGCAGTATACTTCGAACTTTCGAGTAGGATCCGGAATCGTGAGTACGGGAGCACTCGTCAATCTGCTCTTTAGCTCCAAGAAACATTCTTCACAGGCTTCAGTCCACTCAAAAGGCTTATCCTTCCGAGTGAGACGAGTAAGGGGTTGTACTATCTGAGAGAAATTCTGGATGAACCTTCGATAATATCCGGCCAGACCTAAGAAACTTCGTACTTCGGTGACAGTCTTGGGTCGTTCCCAATTCATGACAGCTTCAACTTTGCTGGGATCCACCGCGATACCTTCTGATGAAATGACATGGCCCAGAAACTGGACCTCTTTAAGCCAAAACTCGCACTTCGACCATTTTGCGTACAACTGCTTCTCCTTCAAGACTTGCAAGACAATCCGCAGATGTTCAGCGTGCAGCTCTTCATTAGCCGAGTAAATCAGGATGTCGTCGATAAACACAATTACGAACTGATCAAGAAACGGGCGGAAGATGCGGTTCATGTAGTCCATGAATACCGCTGGAGCATTCGTAAGTCCGAATGGGATCACCTGATATTCATAGTGCCCATAACGAGTCCTAAAAGCGGTTTTCGGAATATCCTCCGGTTTGACCCGGATCTGATGGTATCCCGATCGTAAGTCGATCTTGGAAAAGACTCTGGCTCCTCTCAGCTGGTCCATCAAATCGTCGATCCTCGGTAGCGGGTACTTATTCTTCACCGTGACTTTGTTCAGCTGGCGGTAATCTACACACAGACGTAAGCTTCCATCCTTCTTCTTAATCAAGATAGCTGGAGCACCCCATGGAGAAGTACTCGGTCTGATGAATTCCTTAGCCAAAAGTTCTTCTATCTGTTTCTTCAACTCGCGCAGTTCCAAAGGTGCCATGCGATACGGGGCAATAGAGATTGGTCCGACTCCAGGAACAAGTTCGATCGAAAACTCTATTTCCCTATGAGGAGGCAATCGAGGTATTTCGTCCGGGAATACCTCCTCGAATTCTCTAACTACCGGTACATTCTGAATTTGATTGTCAATCGAGGTCTCAGCCTCGATCGACAAAAGATACCCTGCTGCTCCCTTGCGGAGCTCTTTTCTAACTTGTAATAAGGAAATGAGAGAGAAAGGTTGAAAATTACCATCCTTTGCAGGAACAATGACTTTCCCCGCTCGACAATCCAAGGTTATCCCGTTTTCCGTCAACCAGTCCATACCGATAATCACATCGAAGTTGAATACCGGCAGGACCACCAAATTAACTGTATACGTGTTCCCTTCGTACTGCAAGGTAACACCTCTGCAGATCTCTGAGGCTGTGCACGATCCTCCCGTAGGTGTGCTGATGTGTAACTCATAAGGTAACGGGGTTGGGGTGATGCCTATTCTCAAGGCAGTATGCTTTGCCATAAAAGAGCCAGACGCTCCAGAATCAAAGATAACAGAAATTGGGTGACCATTCAGAGTGACATTACCTTTGATCAGGTTGGGAAACTTCTGCGCTTCATTTGCATCCAATGTGAATACCCGAGCTTGCTGAGGCTGTTGATCAGCGTTCTGGGGGCATTTGTAAGCAAAGTGACCTTGCTGACCGCATCTGAAGCATGCATTGTTGTTCTTGCGACAGACTCCAAAGTGATTCTTTCCGCACGTAGCACAAGCAGTCGCACCCTGACGTCCCGTCGACGATTGGCCCACCGTAAAGTTCCTCTTAAAGTTTCCAGGCCGTGCTTGCAACGGCGTACCTCTGCCTCGACCCCTACCAGGTGCCGTCCTGAAGAATCTGCCTGCTCGGTTTCCTCCGTGGAATTGTGTTGGTGGCTTGTTCAAGTTCTTGGCCTCATTAATAATTCCTTCGGCCTGACGACTCTGGTTGATGAGTTCTGGAAGTGTACGATTAGCCGTCGTTAAGATGAGCTTGCGAATTTCCGGATGTAATCCGCTCTCGAACTTCTCCACCTGCCATTCTTCATCGTAGATGTTCCGATCAAAGTTGGCGTACTCGATCAGCTGCCCGAACTTTGCGATATACTCGTTAACCGTCATGTTATCCTGCCTGAGAGACAGCAGTTCTGTGTGTTTCATCCTCCTTATTGCCTTAGGAAAATACTTGTCCAAAAATACTTGTCTGAACACAGCCCATGTTAGTTCCACGTCCTGAGCTCTCAGCAGAGCCCTCGCACCAGTCCACCACGTTAAGGCTTCTCCCATCAGCTGGTACGACGCGTAATCAGTCTTCTGCGCTTCCGGGCATGCCATTCGTTCAAAGATATGCTCGATCATCTGCAGCCACTTTGCTGCAGCCTCGGGGTTGTCCTCACCCTCAAAGGTGGGTGGTTGGAAGTTGCGGAAGTCTTTCAACCTCCGACGGGCAATTTCTTCTGCATTTTCATGCAGTGGGGGTTGGTTCTGATTCTGTTGCCTATGATCGCGCCATTCTTGGCTCATGTTCTGGATGAATGTGGCCAGTCCTCCAATGGTGGTGATAAGATCCTCTTCTGCATCGCCAGTCCTTCCCCGAGTTGAACCGCGACCACCCGCCATGATTCTGCACTCACAATACCAGGAAATGAGTTGATCAGGCTCACCGCAAGTTATTCATGGCAGCAGTCTCAAGTAGGTACTCGAGTTCAATTCGGACAAGTTAGCTATGCATCCGTGTCTTATCACAGAACAGTCCTAACAACCTAACTACCCTAGCTAATATATACTTAACTATAGCACACTTAAACAGTCAATCAGCAGATAAACACAAACAGCAGTTAATCCAATCAAACACAAGCAATTCTATGGACCAAACTGCTCTGATACCAATTAGTGTAACGCCCTCCCTTGTATGCATCCAAGAGAGTCGTTTGCTAAGCGGAATTAGAGTCGTTACGTCACATGAGCTAACAAAGCAGCATACAGATCAGTATAAAAATTTTCAACACATAAATTCTTTTCATAAAGGTTTTCTGAAATAGTCATTGTTCACAAAAGTTCAAGATTAACATAATCATGATAAAGACTACAGTCATCCAAAATAGTTCCAAAACATTAATCATTACAGTTATCCATTTAAACAAACAGCAACACTGATAATCCAAGCATCAGCAATCAACAGCAAAATAATACTCCTTCAAATGCTCTTGCGTCCTCCTGCCATTTTGGAAAAATAGCAGCCCCGAAGGGGTGAGAATAATCCCAGTAGTGTGGCAATAAAACCAGTAATATAACAGTATTAACTAGGCACAAAATCATAAACAGTCACTTCAACATATACTTGTTCCGTTTCCTTTTTATCATATTCATATATTGCGTATATAACGCCTTTCCTTTGCGCTTTTAGCACCGTCGTGCGCGCACTTCACAGTGGAATCAATTATCCCTTGGCGGGATGCCTATATGATGCTTGCTCAAACACATGGTCCTGTACATAACTATTCTAAAAACAAGGCCTATATGATTTTGATACATGCATGACATGCTATGCTTTCACACACAAAGCGTAAAAATGTGGTATAATGTAAGATGCATGCTTATATACCTTTCATATGCGTTATGCTGCCACATAACGTCTTTATCTCATAGTCATATAGCCATCACGGCACATTTTTGGCAGTTTCCTTTCATTATAATGGAACATAATATTTTTACGGCATATGGAGCATCATGTTACAATTCTATACCAGTAGTCAATAGTTACATTAGGCATCATCGCCTGACACTTACCTTAGCTTCCCTTAAATATTACCAACGGCAGCGAAATATTCTCACTTCTTAAGCGCACCTAAATCAATTAAAACTAATCATTTACAGTGGCTATTTACAGCAGAACAGAGAGCATACAGCAGTGGCTTACAGCAGCCAAAACAGTGAGCATATACAGCAGCAAAACAGTGAACATACAGCAGCAAAACAGTGAGCATACAGCAGTGTTTACAGCAGCCAAAACAGTGACGTTTTAAACGTTTTCAAAACAGAAACAGTGGCGTTTTTAAAACAGAAACAGTGGCATTTTTAAAACAGAAACAGTGGCACTTTGAACTTCCAAAACAGTGGCATTTTATACATACAAACAGTGGCCTTTGAGGAGTAAAACAGTGGCATTTTTATGTATAAAACAGTGGCATGGAATGACTTAAACAGTGGTACATTATGCATAAAACAGTGGCATATGATGACTTAAAACAGTGGCCTTTTATGCATAAAAACAGTGGCATTTTAAGCATGGAAACAGTGGCATTTCATGACTAAAACAGTGGCATTTTAAGCATGGAAACAGTGGCATTTCATGACTAAAACAGTGGCATTTTAAGTGCAGAAACAGTGGCATAAAATGTGCAGAAACAGTGGCTTTTAAGTGCAGAAACAGTGGCATTTTAAAGAAACAGTGGCATAAAATGAGCAGAAACAGTGGCATTTATGTACATAAAACAGTGACATATATTGGTGATATTGATGAACCGAAACAGTGGCATACATCTTCAAAACAGTGGCATTTACATAAGGAAACAGTGGCACATTTCTCTTTAAAACAGTGGCCTAATCATACAAGAATTAGTGGCCTAAGCTCAAACATAACCATAAGATTTTTATGCATACAATTCATCATGAAGTGACTCCATTCTTATACTTTTATCATGCTCAACCAAGGATCCAAAGTAACACAAATACAAGAAGACATTCAAGCATTCATACATGGCTACACTAAGAAGGAATTCAAGGTTCAAGGCCTACCTCTTGTAGCACACACTTCACCACACCCTTCTAGCTCTACTTCACAACAAGTCCTCTCTTCCTAGGAGGCCCTATGCGCAAGCAAGGTGAGGAACAAGACTAGCACTAGCTTGGTGTATGGTTGAGGTGAAGGAGAGGGGGAGTTGGCTTGACAAAGTATTTCTTTCTCCAAAGTGGCTTGTTGGTGTGGCTAGAGGGAGTGAGGAGGAGGAGGAGAATTTGCTGCACAAGTGAATGGGGGCAGCCCCTCTTGTGCGCAAATTTAAAGGGAGAGAGGAGAGGAGTTGCTATGATTTATCATTATGGAAAAATCTGATTACTTGGGGGAGTGGGGCTGCATACAAGGGCTGTACAAGCAAGGTGTTGGCTTCTAAATTACTCTACTTACATGCAAGGATGGAGGAGTGATATGTTCAGATCTGAGTTGGTGATACAAGTCAGAATTTTCACACCAAAGACCAAGCCATGCGCACACAAGGTTGAGTGGGAAAGGATGCATCATTAACTCTGATTTGTGGCAGTCTAAATACTCAATTTTGGGGCTGTCCTAAGTCAGAAAAACTTCTGCATCATTGACCAATTTGTGCGCAAAAATGGAGTGGAAAGGAAGTG
>JAVKPL010010211.1:0-41167 GCA_032173675.1 Gastrolobium villosum | reverse complement strand
AATAATCTTTCTGTATTTGCGGATTAGCACTTATTTTTGTTTTTGTAATTTACTCTGTTTTGTATGCTGAGTTTATAGTAACTTGAAAATAATTTATAGATTGATGTGCTTAACATTATCATTGCTTGAGTATACCCAGATTTAATTTAATTTAATTCCTAGTCAATTAAGGATTTAACTTAGTTAATCAGTGTTTACATAAGTTTAAAATCAATTGGCATGCCATTCATTTTTTTTTGAAATCCCTGATTTGCTGATTCACTGATAAACCACTGATTAACAACCTATGTGAGGTATTTTGAACCTAAACACTCTATTCCTTTGAGAGTGATCATTGGTTATTATGTATTGATGTTTTGAATGCTGCACTCTGTTTGGATGACTGATATGCTATTTCTGTGTGATTGGGGCATTGTTTCTGAATATATATAGCCTAGAGCCAAAAGCCTTACCCTTCAATTATATCCCTTGGTCCCTTTATTTGAGCCTGAGCCTTTCTTTTCTGTTTCACCCTGATATTATAAGCCAAATTCCTTGTCTACCCTATACAGCTATCTTTAGTGTTTAGCTAATGCTCGTTAGCTTAGAAATACAAAAAGCTAAATAAGGCAAAGGGAAGTTGGTTGTAAAAAAAAAAAAGAAGGAAAATTCAGGAGGTAAAAAAAATGTTAGAAGAAAAAGGAGAACAAGTGATCTTATAAAAAGAGTCTTTGTAAAATAAAAAGATCTCTGAGCTTACTTTTTAAAAGAAGAAGGAAAAAGGCAAAAGTAAAAAATTGTAAAAAAAAAAAGAAATGAAAAATAAAAGAGGTAATCAATACAAGAGGGAGAAGAAAGTCAGTAATTTCCCTTTGTCTTGTTTAGGCAAAAAGTTCAGAAAAAGCTAATGAGGATTAGTTAGACACTAAAGGGTTAGCTTAATTAGCCAAGTGACTAGAAAAACAACAATCCTAGCCCTGCCTCTTTACAAGCTTTAAAGACCCTATGATGGAAGTAGCATGTTGGACTTCAAGTTTCTGAATGGTTGTGTAGATTGGAAACATTCATGCATGATGACAATGAGTGATCCGTCCTTATAAAAAATGAAAGAGTGTGATTTATTGAAAATGTCTGGAAAGGAATTCAGTGGATTGTCAATTGAACCAGTTTAAATTAAGGTTTGCAACTGATTGAATGTGCATGAGTTTTTGATTGAATGCTTCTATAATTACTGATTGACTGGAGTTAGATGATTAATTAGATGAAGGAATTGGTTAATATTAAGCCTGGTCAATGCTTTAAGGAGTGTGATGTTTCGCATAGATAGTTGATAAATTTATCTAAGTTATTAAGTTTTATTTAATAGTGCTAAGTGATTCTGAATTTGATTTAACTGTTTATTTTCTGATAAAAGTTTGTTAGATTGCTTGAGGGCAAGCAATGGGTTAAGTTTGGGGTATTTTGTTAGCACATATTTATATATATAATTGTATTATATTATTTTATGATATTTAAATGTCTTTGGGTTGTTAATTAGTGTTTTTGCAGGTAAATTAAGCCCAATTGAGTTAAGTAAGGATCTATGTAAAAATTGAAGGTAAGAAGTAAAAATGATAATATTTGTCTTGTTACTTACCTATTTTATTTATTTTTATCTTCAGTTCACAAGAAAACAGAGGGAGCAGTCTGGACCGTTGGATTGGAGGAAATGAAGGGCTGTGATGAAAGAAGGCTAAGCTGATGATTTTGAAAAAGAAAAAAAGGATATATTAGAGAAAGATGCAGATTTTTATTTTTAGATTTAGAATTACTGTTTTAGAAAAAAAGAGAAACAAAGTCTCCTCTGAGTTTTCTTTTCTTCCTTCCGTTTTACTTTCTGTTCTTGAGAAACTCTTTTCGTTTTTCTTTTCTTGTGTGTGGGATCTTGTTCGCTCTGCATCGTTCGTCCACTATCCTTGACCTTGGAGGGCTTTGACAACGCATCTTCAAGGGAGAGGAGTCGCGGATCTGCTTGCGTAGCGGTCGATTTCTGGAAGTTGTTTACTGTAGATCGAGTTAGGGTTCTTGATGTTTGAAGAACCCGTTTTATTTTCTGAATACTTGGTATGTTTGTTCTTTTAATTCGGATATTATAGTATTTCTGATATGGGTTTTTAGATCTTTTCTTTTCTGGGTATGTGAAAATGATTGGATGAAGATTTCTTAAAGTTTTTAGTTATTGCTGTGTTTTCTTATTCATTTGATTCTTTAATTTTTCAACTCAAGAGATTCATGGGAATGAACCTTGAGTTCTTCAACAGAAGCAATTTGGGAAATGTGTTTCTGTTAAGAATCGATTGAACCCCTTTGGATTAGGGATAATCAAGGGTGAATTCTGATAATTTTCTGTAAAGATTCAAGATCCTTTGGAAAAAGATTTTCTTGAATGTTAATGTTGATTCTGGGAAGTTTCAACCTAACTAGTTGTAGTGTTTCGGAATTTGAGATAAACTTGCTGTGGCTTTGAACGAATTTGCAGGAATGCAATATTTTTGTGTCATCCATGACTTTAACATACTCATAAGCCTTTTACATTGATAAATACTTCTTACTGTTAGATCTTATTTTTATAGTTTACTTAGAATACAATAAATTTCTCTTTTTACCATAAACCAAATAAACCCAATTAAAGGATTATTAATTCAGATTAATAGAAGGAAAAATAATTCAACCTGTTCCCTGAGAACGATAACTCTTTTCTTTTTGAAAATATACCTTTCAACATGTTCATAGAACAACCCACCAAGGTAACCCTTCCAACCATATACACCCGAGACAACCTAGTGTGCTCCTATCCGGATAACACACCACGACCCTGGGTCAACTGGAACTCCCTCTCGGAGACCTATCCAGTGGCAGTCCGGAAACACTTTCCCGAAGGCTAAAAATATCTACTGGCCAGAGATCTGGTACATAAGTACCCACTGTGATAATGCACATGCATGTTTATGCTGTTCTACACTACTCATACACACTTCCTACCGTTGCCATCTATGAAGCACCGACACTTCAAAGACCCTGGCGTGTCGTGTCCGACACTTCCCGACACTCTCGGACACTCCGACACTTCCCGACACTCCAACACGCATTATAGAAATTCAAAAAAATGTTCAAAAGTTGCGTTGCGTTGAGTTTTTAGTTCCAACTATTAGATTTGTTAGATTACGATTACCATTTTATTAAATTTAATATAAATATTTAGGATATCTTATGTTTCTTTACAAAATTTATGAATAATATAAGGTTAGATTCATTTTTTTTGTTAAATTATTGAATATTAAATATAATATACACTATATAAATTAAAAATATTATTTAATATCAAAACGTGTCCTAACGTGTCGAAATCTAACATTTTTTAGAATTAACGTGTCGGAGTGTCGTGTCGTATCGTGTCACGTGTCCCGTGTCGGTATCGGTGCTACATAGGTTGCCATCAACTAGCAAGGTGGAACACAAAAAGGGGAACAAGCCCCAGTACCAAGAGGTTACCTTTCTTTTTCCTTTCACTGAGCTCCGCAGAACTCCACTTACAGCTTGATTCTCCGGGAACGCCTACACAGAGGACCATTCCACACACTTAGAACCTTGAATCCACTCATGAATTTCAACATACCATATGTAAACCACATCACTTACCTCAATCCACTTGATTCAGGACCAAGGGCAATCCACTGTTTCACTGTTCCAAGTCTATGTCCACGTACGGCAACCTGTACAACCATGCACAGCCGTCAGTTTCAGTCACAATACGTCAAAAAGCAAAAACGTCAAATTCCTCTTCTCTCCCCCTAAGGTCCGGCCATAATAGGGTTATTTTGGGTTTTATTTTTCTAAATTTTCTTTCTCATTTTATTTCACTTACTTAAGTTACCCAAAGGCTAGTTCAATCGTCGTTTTTCGGTTTTACGACTTCTTCCACATGCCAATCACCACACAACCCATCTAATAACTTTTCCATCACACAACACAACACAACACCAAAGTGTTCTAAAACATCAATATGCTCAATTATACATCAATGGCCGAATCTTGGTTAGTCCAAACCAAGGACTTCCACTCAATTCCTATGGTCCACAACTCACATAATCACTTCATATCATCATATAATCACACTACAATTCACTATACCGCACATTAACACCAAAACTCAAAAATCCACTTCATGCACCAATTTTTTTTTCTAAGTTAAAATTTATTTTTTCGCTTAAAATTTTCATTGCATTTCTAGCATTAATACATCATTCTAAGACATTATCATCTAATAGACATTTTCCATTTGAGCTCTCTAACACAACATATCACAAAATCCCTCTTTAGGGTCCATAATCCAAATTCAAAAATCAACCAATGAAATGTTGAAATAACTTACCCAATTGCAAGGTATATGGCTCCTCCTAAGCATACTCCACCATTGGAGCATGAAAAAGCTTCATGAACACCAAAAATTCTCAAAATTTCGGATCTGATTTTGGTGTAGATCTCCCCAAATAAGCGGTTTCAAGGCTCAAAAGTGGTACCAATGGGTTCAGAAGGTGTTTTCCATCAAGATTCAAGACAAGAATCGTTGAATTCAGTGGAGAAATGGCTAAGTTATGGCCAAAGGAAAATTTGCATGGCTGTGGGGTGAAATAAGGAAGGAACACGACTTGTGAGGGAGATGAATAGTACCAAGTATGTGTTTATTTGAATTAAAATGGGTACCAGATCCCACGTGATTTAAAACTCATCCGAATTTTCCTCCGATCATCACTAAAATTCACAATTTAAAAACCTAATGAGAAATTATAATTTTTCATCTGAACAAAATCCTTTAATTTTACTCACTCAGATAAATTTTGGAGCTTTCCGGTTGTTCGAAAAAAAACACTGCTTTAAGGTACAACGCGCTCCGTTGACAAACTTCCACAATTTGACTTAAATCCCTCAAATATAATCAGAAATCATATTTCATATTTCTATGGACCATTTAAAATCAATATTTGAAACCTAGAGGTCAAAATTCCACTGGCACGTTTTACGGTGCAATCTGACTACGGTATTTTTACCCGCGAAAAACACTATTCACTGATTTTTTCTGAAACTTGCCTATCCACTCAATTTTTCGTTCTGAATCCATTTCCAGGCTTATTTTTATCATCTGAGACCTCCTACTCAATTTTTTTCCTTCCTAAGGTTGCATGTTGGCTAATTATCGTTTTGCCCTTTCTTTGTATTTTGGCCTAATCTTTGGGATTTTCACTAATCCATCACTTAATTTCTCACTTAATACTTTAATTACTTAATTTAGAATTGTGAGGTGTTATATAGGTCTCCGTGAGGGAGTTTCAGTTGAACTGGGATCATAGAGCTGTTATCCATTGAGGAGCACTCTAGGAATGTCTCGGGTGTATTGGATGGAGTGTGCCTTGAATGATGTTCTGGGAACACATTCTTGGATGGCAGCCTCGTAGGCTATATGTCGAGGACAATAAGCCGGATGTTGCGTGGTTTGGCTATAACCATTCCAGCTTCATTATATGTTTTCCCCTTATGAATTCTCACTTTTCTAAGTCCCTTGCTATATACCTTTTTGGTTGTTATGATTTATTATTGCACATTTACATCTGAGTGAGCCATTGGGCGGAGTGATCTCCAAAACCTCTGGTTACTGAGATATATTCATATATCTCACCTCGATTTTGGGACATTATTTCAAGTGGTTGTAGCGGGACAGGAGCCATTGGCAAGAGGCCCACGGGATGAGCTTATGGAGTTAGAGGACTTTTTGTATTTTGAAGCCACTTTTGGCATAGGTTAGAATTAGAGCATGAATATTTTATATTGCATTAGGGATATACATCTTCTCATATTTGTTCATACTATATTTTGGCTAAGTCTAGTTGACTATGCATCTTGTTGTATTTTGAGGATTTCATTGTATTATGTTGATTATTTGGAGAATTGCAATATAATGATTATGGACCTTGTGTAATATTGTAAAACATGTATGTGATGAAAGGGAAATAAGCATATTCTAGATTATGATTTATATGCAAATTGTTAAGAATGCATGCAATTGGATAATGTGATTGAAATGATTTTATGTTTTGATAAAGTTAAGTATTGAATTGTAAATTGAGGAAAATGATGTAAATTATTATGGGTTGAAAGAGCACCAAGGTATTGTTGGTCCTTGAGTGCCACCCTTGTCTATTAGGTATCCTTGAGGCATAAAAACACACTTTGGTTAAAATTGGAAAGGTTTAATAAACAAAGGAGGTCACGCCAAAAGTTATACTAAAATGGCAATTTTTAGGCTAATTTGGGATAGCATATCTCCCTCCACAGAGGTCCAATAGGAACGTGCCATACATCATTTTGAAGTTTGAGATGTCAACTGTATTGTGTAAAAATTGGGTAGCAATTGAAGCTGTGTACAGAGACCTATAGATGCATTTGAGTTGAGATTGCTCAACTGGCCCTGCACATGGGGGCTATCATGTCCCTGTTTTGCAAAAAAATTTCTCGCTCAATTCTTACTCAAATTAAGCTCATGATATGTGAAAAGTTTAAGGAGTATATTTTGCTGTATAAAAATTTGAGAGAAATTGGTTGAGTGGTTTGTCCAGAATCGCAAAAATGGTGAGGTATGCTTGGTGTCCTGTTTGGGGTTGGCTGGCAGCTTTGCTTGTCCAACTTCAAATGGTGATAACCAGAGAAAATGAGAACTTTATGAGGTGTGTGATACCTTGTTGGAAAGTTAATTGAGTCTAAATTGACATACTAAAAGATTAGAGGTTCGTAGCATGCGGATTTCGGAGCATGTTCGGTTATGGAAAAATCGTAAAAGTGAGATTTATGCTAAGTAGATTTATGGGAACCCCTTAGTGACTTAAAATAAGTAATATATGATAGTTAGGCATTTATTTTATTTATTCCATGTTTGGAATTCAGTTACAATCACAGCTTATGTCATTACATTTTATTACTGCTTTTAAACGATTACGTAATGAAAAGGAAAAAGTTTACTCGCATTTTTAAATAAACTGTTGTGATTGTAACTGCGTTTAATATCATAATAAATGTTAACAATATCGGTCTACAACGGCCTGTTACAATGAACAACGACACACCTCACATCCTCGTTTGCAAAATCTAACTCTGCAACGTCATGGCCCAAAACACTTCAACTCTTACTCCTTTTTTTAAGAGTTTACCCTTGGAAACCTTGGACGCCAAGTTTCACAGACTATATATCACATAGTTTTTTGTTCCGCCCATTTATCAATTATGTGCATGATAATGCACAAAAGATAGTCAAAATATTTTATCATCCCAAGAGTAGTTTCCATTTCCATAACAGTAAATGCAGCATAAAACATAAGGTCACTGCACAAGTGGTTGTCAGAGACCAAAATAAGGACAACGCCATGGAATATCTTACTGTGTTTTCCATCCAAGACCTCTATGTTTTCATAGAAGCAGGCTACATAAAATATATGCTTTAGTAGCATTAGCCTTTTTTTATGTTTCAACGACTCATACCCATCACCAAGGCACATGGAAACAAATCTCATCAATTGTTTCCAGCCACCAACTATATGTTTATTCATCAATATAGATTAATTTTCATCTTCTTAAAAGACCCTAGAATGTAATGTAATGTGAGGTCAATCGGAGAAAGATAATCATAGCACTCTTGCGACATTAATTGCCTTCTTTTCTTGGGTGGACCACCGCTGGGAGTGGACTTTCTTGAGTGTGCTGGCAGAGCCACTAAAAATCTTTTCTCTTGTTATACTTCATTGAAAGCGAGCTGAGGGAGGCAGTATATGGAACACTTAAAGAGAAAGAGTGATGAAAGAGAGCATGAAGAAGCAGAACAGACGAGGGACTATATATTATTTGCAACTAAATATAAGTAATATATTATTCAAATTTTTTAATTTGATATTTTCCATTTTTTGTTGTTATTTAAATGGAAAATAAAGTAGATAACAATATATAGTCATTATATATGTACAACAATAAATTTCATTTATTTTTCTATAGATATTCTAAACTAATACGGTCAATCATTGACGTTGATTGTATGAGACAAGTTCTGCACGTCAATTATATGAGACTCAGTGTCAGCATGGAAACTTTAGCTGTAAAGATTATTTTTTTTTCTTTTTTTTAATATTAAGAAGGGGCTCACGCCCAGCAAAACAACAGACACAAACTAAAAATTAGCATCCTCCTCAATCAGAGGTCCCAGCCCCCTGGGGATGCTATCAAAAATAACAAGACGCTCATGGAAATTGAAAGCTGACTTGGCCATCCAATCCGCACAAACATTACCATCTCTACGAACATGACACAAAATAGTGTTCCAATCTTTTTCCAGCCACCTATTAATGAAACTATTCAGCACATGACAAGCACTATCGTCTCTCTTGCTTCTAATCGCCTGGATCACCTGCAGGGAGTCACTCTCAATCACCAGATTTTGGACTCTCAAATCCCAAGCACATTGCTGCCCCTTGAGGATGCCCCATTGCTCAGCAGTCCTAGGATCACAGCTACCTATGTTGAAAATGAATCCAGAAATCCAATTGCCTTTCTCATCTCTTAAAAGGCCTCCACAAGAAGCTTGTCTCGGGTTCTTCCTTGTGGCTGCGTCGACGTTCAACTTCCACCAGCCTGAAGGAGGAGGCTTCCACTTCACCAGACCCCGCACCAGAGAAGGCTTTGAGGTGCAAACACTCAAAGCAGCCGCACACCTAACCTCCAGGATGTAGCTTCTAATGACCAAAGGGGGGTTGGTAGGTCTGTTGAATTGATCTTCATGTAAATCTTTGTTCCTCCAATTCCATAAGAACCAAGAGGTGATAAAAAAAATATCCTGCCAAACAAGGGGCTGAGCCTGCTTCCAACCAACTTCCACATTCTTACGAATCCAAGCAACCTGAGACAGCAAAAGGAATTCCGCAGGGATGTTACCAGAGAACCAAAAACTCCACACAGCCCGCGCAAATTTACAGTCACGCAAAACATGCAGAATGTTCTCAGTTTTGTCATGGCAGACATGGCAATAAGGGGATCCACCCCAACAGGCAGTGACCTCCTTAGTGAGGATCCTGCCATGAAGGATGAGCCAAATGAAGTGGCGGATACGATGAGGACCTGGCCATTTCCAGATAATTCCCCAAATAGGATCCTTGTTGCTGCTATCAAACTCCATGATACTGTTGTAAGCATGCTTGACTATACTTCTGTCGTTCGAGTTGTCCCTCCAGACCAGCCTGTCAACCTCACCCGAGACTGTAGGAGGCATAATAGAAATGATATGATTGACTACCTCTTTAGGAAGAATTCTAAGAAGGTACTCAATCTTCCACTCCCCTGTATCGGAACTAACCAAATCAGCAACTTTTGTTCCCAGATCAATGGTAGAAAATGAAGCGGGGAAGCACACATCTTTGAGGGTAGAGTCCAGCGATCTGTCCAAAAGCAAATATCCCTACCATTGCCAACCTTCCACTGCAGACACTCCAAAAACTTGTTCCAAATTCGACAAAGACCTTTCCACAAAGCCGAATCATACGATTGAAACGAGGAGCCCCTCCTGAGATCATTCTTTCTACCATACTTGCCCAGAATCACACGAACCCAGAGGGCATTATCATTGTTAATCAATTGCCACGCAATTTTAAAAAGAAAGGCTTCGTTATGGGCTTTGAGGTTGTGGATCCCGAGACCACCTGCCCAGCCTGGCTTACACAGGTTCTCCCAAGCAATCAGATGGACCTTTTTCCTACCTATACTGTCACCCCAGATGAACGACCTTTGAATCTTCTCAATTTCATTACAGACCGATACAGGGATAGAACCATGATGCATGTGATAAGTAGGGATAGTACTTATGACTGATTTAGCGAGCGTGGATCTACCAGCAAAGGATAGAAGGTTCTTCTTCCAGCCAGTAAGCCTAGCTTTGACCCGCTGGATCACAGCCTTGTAATTATGAATCCTACCTCTACCATGATACAGGAAAGAACCCAAGTACTTCCCCAAAGATTCGGAAGCTTTAAAACCGCTAGCTTGAGTGAGAAGATCCTTAACCTCAGGAGAAGTATTCTTAGAGAAATAGATAACAGTCTTCTCTATGCTCACAACCTGCCCGGACATATCACAGAAGGCCTTAAGCATATCCAGCATCACATTCAGCTGACATAAGCTAGCTTCCCCAAAAAGAACTAAGTCATCCGCAAACATTAGGTGGGAAATGAAAGGAGTTTTCCTACCAGCCCTCATATACTTCCAGAGCTTAGCTCTAACAGAGTCGGCAATAAGATGGGAGAGCTTATCAATACAAAGCACAAATAAATAGGGCGAGATGGGGTCTCCCTGGCGAATGCCTCTCGAAGGAAGGAAAGACTCCGAACGGCTACTGTTCCAAACAACCTGGAACCGAGGGGAAGAAATACAAACTTTGATAACCTCAGCCATCTCTTGAGGGATGCCAGCTTCAATCAGCACCTGATATATGAAGTTCCAATTTAGTCTGTCATACGCCTTAGCAAGATCGATTTTAATTGACATGTAAGCTTTCTTCCCTGTTTGCCTATTCATAGAATGCGTCATTTCTTGGGCAATAATGACGTTATCGTGAATCACCCTTCCGGGGACAAAGCTAGTTTGGAAGGGGGAAATCAATTTCCCCATAACCCCTTTCAGACGATTCACAATGATTTTCGTGGTGGCCTTGTAAAGCACGTTGCAAAGAGCAATCGGTCTCAGCTGCTCAATCTTTTCAGGAATCTCCACTTTTGGGATAAGCACAAGCAGAGTATCGTTGACAGCACTAATCCCATTAGGATTGTTGAAAAACCCAATAATATCCTTACCCACTTGCTCAGCAAGAAGGTCCCAATTTTTTTGGAAGAAAATAGCAGGAAACCCGTCATTGCCTGGAGCTTTGTGGGGCCCCATTTGAAAGAACGCAGCTTTGATCTCCTCCAAATTTATCGGTTTACTAAGCTGCTGACGATCAGAGATATCAAGAACCGGCCAATTAGCTTGAGTACCGATCCAAGGTCTAATCGGGAGATCCTCAGAGAACAACCTGGAATAATAGTTTAGAGCCAGGTTCTTGAGAACATCTTCATTCCTAACCCACAGCCCCATCTCATTCTTAAGAGCCAAAATTTTGTTCCTACGCCTGCGAGCAATAGCTATCGTATGATAGAACTTCGTATTACGGTCGCCATCCCTGATCCAGGTAGCACGAGACTTCTGGTACCAGAGCTGCTCCTCTATATCCAAAGTGGTATCCAACTCTAAGCTCAGCTCAATTTCCAGATTCTCCAGATAAAGGTTAGAACCAGAATCCAGCTTCCTTTGAATCCCATTCAGCCTACGCAGGAGGGACAACTTTTTCCTGTGGATATTACGGAACGTATGAACATTCCAAAACTGAAGAGATGGAATAAACCCCCTCAGCTTGGAAATAGAGTCTCCTGTATGCCTCCACTCCTCCTCAAGCAAGTTCTTAAAGCCCGGGTGCTCCATCCAGGGCGAGAAGAATCTAAACGGCCTGTCCTCCCACTTAGAATTCTTGGGCATCGGCACAATCAAGAGAGGGTTATGGTCAGAGTTAGTTCTTGGAAGAACTTGCACATAAGCCTCATCGAACAAATTTCTCCAACGAGAGTTCGCAACAGCCCGATCCAGCCTCTTGTATATGCGATCCAAGTGGGAAAACTTGGGCCCTTTCCAAGTGAAAAAGGGACCCGAACTACCAAGGTCCATCACCTGACAATCATCCAGAACATTAGCGAAGTTTCTGCATCTCCCAACGTCCACCGGAGCGCCCCCTTTCTTCTCTTCCAAAGCCAAAATTTCATTAAAGTCTCCAGCAAGCATCCAAGGGTCATCAAAGGAATGCTTCCACCTTCTGAGGGTATCCCAAAGCTCCCTCCTTTTTTCCACTCTAGGGCTCGCGTAGACAGCAGAGAAAAGGAAGGGAGGCTTACCTGGGTACTTAATCTTAAGGAGG
Organism: Gastrolobium villosum; assembly: GCA_032173675.1. Taxonomy (NCBI): domain Eukaryota; kingdom Viridiplantae; phylum Streptophyta; class Magnoliopsida; order Fabales; family Fabaceae; genus Gastrolobium; species Gastrolobium villosum. The sequence goes on along the minus strand of JAVKPL010010211.1, from coordinate 29,124 downwards.
ACACCTTGAGAATTCTTTTCCACCAAATCAATGGAGAAGTTATTATGGTTCCACAGGATCCAGATCCCACCTGCAAATCCCACAGCATCCTCAATGATGGAGTGGGAGAACCCCATCCCCTTAATGATCTGATTAGCACGGGAACCACTCACCCGCGGCTCTAACAGAACCACAATCTCAACCTTATAACAACTAGAAAGGACTTTCATGATGCTTTTAAGTCTATGTTTAGCCGCACCACGAATATTTCAAGACAGCACATTCATCTAAAACTTGAGAGATCTTGGTGATTTTTGTGGGCTTCACCGATCCCAAAGCTAGCTTCCTCCAAAAAGCCAATGTTGCTTGTATCCCTCATAACTTCATCGCAACCTTGAGTCTCCTGAGGCACTTTCGCACCTACATCTCCGGGGTCAATCTCCTCCATGAAATCTATGTTCTCTTTCCCTCCCCTTCGACCTGAGTGGGGAAATTTACCATCTCTGGACAGAATCATGGCTGAAACTGCCGACTTGAGCGCCACCTCCTTTTGTTCCTCCGATAACGACTTCAAAATCGTGAGGATTTCCTTCTCCTTGTCTCTGTTTCCAACATTGGCCAGCACATGCTTGGATCCCTTAGGGGCCTTAGGGCCATTGGCTTTTTGAATGATTGGGCTTGTGCTAACACATAAGTGGTCAGCCCTAGTACCACTGGGCTGGGGAAAATTGGGCCCAAGCGGCCCAGGTTCAGAATAATTCTTCTTAACAGACGTGATCCCCAAATTAACACTGTTCCCTTTCCCTTTTTTCTTTTTGCCAGACGCCTTTTTCTCCCCCTGACTACAAGTCAAGACCTCAGCCACGCCTAGACCTTCCTGATTCTCAGTACTGCCAGCCTGCTCCTTGGGACCACCGTTACTCTGCACACCTCCAGACTCCAGCGCCGCTCCTGCCTGCTCTCCAGGGACAGCTAGCACGGCAAATCTCTGCCCTTGATTTCCTCATACCTTTACAGTATCCTTGTACCCGCTTTGTCCCTTGCCGGAGCTAAGGCTGTGGGACTTACCGGCCTTGCCTTCTACCATCACCGGGGATGGACCTTTGTTGTTTTTCCCCCGCCCATACTTTTGGACAATCATCCATGCTCCAAACGCATTTTCCTCCGAACACTCCCCCCCTTAGCTGAACAGTTATCCTCGACCAGCATGGCCTTCAAAGTGGACGCTTCACCTTGCGTTTTGGTAGGAAGGGTGTTACCACTACAATTCTCTTTCTTGTGGCCATATCTGCCACAACCAAAGCACACCAGATGTAAACCTTCATAGGCCACTTGATAGATTTTGTCCCCTACTTGGAACATGGGAACAAAACTTTTCCGGAGGTCAACCTCTATACATATACGGGCATATTTAGCTTTCTCCGTGTATTCTCCTAAACCTCCGTCTGATTTCCTTAAGGAGTTTCTATCCACCTTAATGGTTTTCCCCAATAGATTTCCTATCCGCCAAAGCATTTGGGTAGTATAAAGCTCCATGGGGAGCCCTGGGATTCTAGCCCAGACTGCTAGACGCTTTACTTGTTCATCAAAGGGGTCGAACATTGGTCTCCACCTTTGAACCACCACGTAATGCTCCACCACTATCCAGGGGCCTTCGTGTAAAACATGAGCATAATCCTTGTCATCATGGAGATTAACAAGGATGTGCCCATTCTCCAGATCAATGACTTCATATTTCCCAACTAGATTCCACATTTTCAACAGCCTGGCCATAAGATAGCGATTGCTAATCCTTTTACCCATAAGTTTCACGATCACAGATTTACGCCACTTTCTGCAATCGTCCTTATGCTGTTTTTTGGGGTAATGGAGGACAGGGCAAAGAGGGTTGGCTTGCTCCTGGGGAAGATTCTCATCATCTTCATCGTCCTCCGCCTCTTCTTTTCGCAAAGAGGTCATCAAATCCTCTTATTCACTGTCATAGCCATCCTCGTCTCCATTGACTTGGAGCACAATGTCTTTGTAGGACACAACCTTCCTCCCAAAAGAGTTTAGCGCTTTATTCTCCTTAAGACAAACAGTAGAACCTGTACCGTTAGACTCACCTCCATATCCTGAGTCCATCGATTGTGGCACTTGACCCTTCTCACCCATATCCTTTTCCACCATATCATCATCCATCGCTGTGTCTTTGGTTGCATTTTCCTTAGCTTTTTTAACACTTTTTTCCAAAAGGTCCTCCTCCTCCCTCTCCAGGGTTCTCCGATCTCTCTCACTCATTACTAAGATTACACAATTCTCTCGTGCTGTAAAGATTCTTTAGATGTTGAAGGATAGCAAGAAAGGAGAATACATGTATATACTGCACAAGTGGTTGTCATAGACCAAAATAAGGACAACGCCATGGAATATCTTACTGTGTTTTCCATCCAAGACCTCTATGTTTTCATAGAAGCAGGCTACATAAAATATATGCTTTAGTAGCATTTGCCTTTTTTTATGTTTCAACGACTCATACCCATCACCAAGGCACATGGAAACAAATCTCATCAATTGTTTCCAGCCACCAACTATATGTTTATTCATCAATATAGATTAATTTTCATCTTCTTAAAAGACCCTAGAATGTAATGTAATGTGAGGTCAATCGGAGAAAGATAATCATAGCACTCTTGCGACATTAATTGCCTTCTTTTCTTGGGTGGACCACCGTTGGGAGTGGACTTTCTTGAGTGTGCTGGCAGAGCCACTAAAAATCTTTTCTCTTGTTATACTTCATTGAAAGCGAGCTGAGGGAGGCAGTATATGGAACACTTAAAGAGAAAGAGTGATGAAAGAGAGCAGGAAGAAGCAGAACAGACGAGGGACTATATATTATTTGCAACTAAATATAAGTAATATATTATTCAAATTTTTTAATTTGATATTTTCCATTTTTTGTTGTTATTTAAATGGAAAATAAAGTAGATAACAATATATAGTCATTATATATGTACAACAATAAATTTCATTTATTTTTCTATAGATATTCTAAACTAATACGGTCAATCATTGACGTTGATTGTATGAGACAAGTTCTGCACGTCAATTATATGAGACTCAGTGTCAGCATGGAAACTTTAGCTGTAAAGATTCTTTAGATGTTGAAGGATAGCAAGAAAGGAGAATACATGTATATACTAATCAAATCTTATGCTAAAATCATTCATTGTCATCAAATCCATCGTCATCTGAAGGCGATTCTTCGTCATCTGAAGGTGGTTTCTCTCCAGCCATCAATTGGTAAGTCAAAAAGGCTCCTCTTAGGAGGCCAGGCAAGGCTTCGGCCTCGCCGAATAAGGTTCTTCCTAATTCGGACAAGGCTTCGATGAGGCTAGAGAAGAAGAAGATAAACGAGAAGACGAATACGATAAGTGAGGTCACCGCTTATGAAATATCGATATTCAGAGTGCTTAAACTCTTTAATCTTGATATCGACATCGGGATGGAAACGATGCTCTTGAGTTTCATAGTAAGGATCTACTCCTTGTAATTTTTTAAATTATGATAATTCATTCTCATATTGTTTTAAAAATTTATTGTTTATTTGATTCCAGATCTGTGCACTTGGAGGATTTTTGATTTACCGATTGATGGCTGGAGGGAAACCGCCTTCAGATGACGTATGATCGCCTTCGGATGACGAAGGATCTGATGAAAATAAATATTATTTTTCCATATGACAATGAATAGTTCTAGCATAAGACTCATGTTCACTACTCGTGTAACAGATAGGGAAAATATTAGTAAAGGAGAAAAATATGAACTGAGCAGCTCATTATAAAATGTCTAGCACACTAAGTTTTAGGGTTTGTTTTTTTAAAGTTACTTTACACAACTTTGTCTAATGTTCACCGAAACAACATCGTTTTAGGGCAAAAAGCATGGTGCATTTGTGATTTTAATTTATTTCAGGTTATAATAGTCTTTATCATTCTAATTATTTAATTTTCAACCCCAAAACGATATCTTTTCAACGAACATTAGACAAAATTGTTTAAAGTAATTATTTAATTTTCAACCCCAAAATAATTTTTGTGTTTTTTCAAACCTTCCCCTGGTATTTGGTCTTTGTATTGGGCTGATTTGTCTTTGTCTTGTGATTTCAGAACAATTTTATTGAATTGATCTTTTTGGGTTGTTGGTGTTAACCTCCTTAGATTACAAAAAAAAAAAAAAAAAAAAACATTAGATACTTGTTTCCTTAAGTTTTACCACAAATGGGTTCCTAGGCCTCTAAGGATGAGGTTTCAAGCCTTCAAGCAATCAAGACCACCACCAATGGCCCTCCAAAGCTTCAAGATCGCCAACAAGAAGAGGCAATGATCTTCACTCAATCACTCCCAACCCAAACTCAACACATGAAAAGTACTCACAATAAAGGGAACGACTTTCAAGTTTAAGGTTTAAACTCAAAATGTCTCAAAATGGAAGTAAAGTTTCAAGCTCTTCCTTGGCTTCAAAAATGGTGTTTTGATTTTGCAAGAGGGGTGATTGGCTGATGTGCGCAGGTTGGACAGAGAAAATGACAAGGAAAGAGTGTATAAATGATTTTTGTGCACATAGGCTTGAAAATGACCAAAATGTCCTTAATGAATCCATGTCATACTTCACTTTAACTCTCACTAATCCAATAATTAATCACCAAATCAAAATTTCAACATTCACCAAGGTCAATTAAAATTACTTTAGCAGATGAATCTAAGGTTTCCCTATAATTTAGTGAAATTATGATTTTACCCTTAGTTCGGTACATTTCCCCAAATTCACTGAAATTCACCAAATAATTTCAATAATCACTTTCTTAGTTCTAGGTGCCTCTAGTAACATCTATGCAATCCTATAACATTGATCTCACTTCTGAGTTTCTTGGTAAAATTATACCGCAATATCTTATTCGCTAAATTTCACTATTCATCATTTTCCCCAAAAAGTGTCTATCCACTCCGAATTTCGTTCTAAATCCAATTCCGCCATTAGTTTCATCAAATAAGGTTTAATTTTATCATTGCACGTGTTAAGGTTGTTTTCCTGTCAATTTACCATTTTGCCCCTGGTGGTTATTTTGACCTAAAATTCAGAATTTTCACTAATTAAACCCTCTAACCCATAATTTAATTATTAAGAATATATTTTAAATATGTGAGATGTTAATATGTTATATTAGTGCTTCATAGATAGCAGTGATGACTAAATCACTTTCAAGATGTCATTTTAGTCAAAAGTTACTTTATGGAATAACATTTATATAACATGGAATAACAGTCAAAAGTTACTTTATGGTGTGGTTGTATGTAAATACAAATTCAATAGGACAAATATATATTGTGAAGTCTATTAATTGTATTTAAAATTAATTGTTTTTTTTCTCTCTCTCCGATTACTTAACCATAAGAGAAAACTTTTTTTGCTATTGTAGGCTATTTGTTGGTTATATATATATATAGAGAGGTAGGATCTTTTGACACTGGTGTCAAATTTGAAATCTGACAGCTCATCTGAGAGCCGTTAGATCAAAAAGATCAAAGGTGTCACATGCTTACAAATCAGAGTCGTTGATTTTTTTGATCTAAAGGCTCTCAGATGAGGTGTCAAACTTCAAATTTGACAATGATATCAAAGGATCCTACCTCATATATATATAGGTAAAATCATTTCTGCAGACGCTTTACGTACAGCAATGACATATGTATGGTTAAGATTCCCCACATTTAATGCTTTCATCCTTTATATGGTTATAATTCCCCGCATTTAATGCTTTCAAGTATATATACGACAAGTATTTGATTGCTGCACACGTACAACAGCTGCAGAAATGTAAATCCCATATATTATATTATATTATATTATATTATATATATATATATATATATATATATATATATATATATATATATATGATCCTCTTTTTATACTAAAACGTGTCAAATTTTAAATTTGACACCTTGTGTAGGAGCCGTTAGATAAAAAAAAGATCAATGGTGTCACATGCTTACAAATCAGAGTCGTTGATATTTTTTGATCTAACGACTATCAGAAAAGGTGTCAAATTTAAAACTTGATATCAGTATCAATGGATCCTCATATATATATATATATATATATATATATATATATATATATATATATATATTATATGGGTTTTATAAGAATTATGTTGTAGGTAAAATGTTTGTGTTATGTTAAAGAGATTCGTTTTGCGTGCCAGAATTTATTTTTTTCGCTGCGGGCCTCACAAAATGTTGTGAATGTAGGAAATTTTTTCTAGTCATGTTAAATTATAGATGATAAATCCTATATATATATATATATATATTCCAGAATATTTTAATAAAAATCTTAAGTTGAAACATGATTGCCACAATCCAAACTCAAGCTAAGTATTCGAGCTCAATGACTACTTATAAAAAATTTACAAATAGCTCGAGCTATATTCAAATTTAAGTCCTTCATTTTATTCGATATTAAATTCATAATTTTTTTTGGCACATATATCAAATTAATTAGGTTTCAATAACTTTATAATAATACCTAAAAGAGCGGCTTATATTATTTAATATCCAAACAAAATTAATCTTAAAATAAATTAATTCACCCTCAATTTCTTACAATGAACTCTTACAATATTTTACCATTTGGAAATTCGAATCAATTATTTTACAATCTACTGCAAGAGAGAATTTATACTCTATTTAATAATTACACCTCAAAAATTAATTTTTAGTAACATAATATAAACAAAATTAGTTTTTCAAAAGTCTTTCACTAAAAAAAAACTCGAAGTCGTCGATTTTGAGATAGATATTTTGAAAAAAAAAAAAACATTTTGGTAGGAAATCTCAAATGACTTAATCATGCACTCAAATCCACAAAATCAAATTCTAAAATATAATAGGCTTTTGATATTTCTCATGTTATATGAGATAAGATTATTTCATACACGCACATAAAAATATATGTGGCCCATATGAGGTCATATACAGTGAAGAGAGAGAAAAAAACATTATGAGTCCTATATATTTTTATATCTACATAGGAGATAAAAAAAATGTGCTATATATATAAGAGATAATTTTCTCTCATATAACATGATAAATACTAAAATCAATATAATAATATTGATAACCAGCATTCTCATGATCTCATTAGCTTCGCCACTTCTATAGATTGGGTATTGGAGCCAAGCCCACGATTCCAATAACTTAATTGTACCATGACCCAACATGTCTAAACTACTAAAAATGGGGAGTATATAAGTTCCCAAATTTAACATTTTAAAAGATTGCTAACATGTTTAGGCCCATTTTAGATCAACTAGTTAATATCTCATGGATTGCGCGTATTTTAAATTTAGTAAGAATTTTTAAAAGTATATAGATTAAAAACTATAATTAGTCAAATAGAATTTAAATTTGAAATTTATAAAGTTGAAAATGACACATGCCATTTTATGAATGAGAACAGATAAAAACAAAAACATGTTATTTTAAAGGTTGAATATATTAAGAAATTAACCATGTATATCAATTTAATAAATAAGGGTGAGTTGAAACTAAATTAGCATTTTGAAATGAATTTTAGATGTTTTGAAATTTGATTATTTCATTTTGACAGGTGTGGAAAAAATAGAAAAAATGAACAATGTCCATACAGGGCAAAAGATGTTATGCTACTAGCCAAGTTGACATCTGGCATAAAACCTTAATTTATCGTTGATCTGTGATAATCACGAAAATCACACGTTTTTTGCATAGCGAAGATATGTATGATATTTTATTTTATTATTTTTTTAAAGTTTAAGAGAAGTAGAAGACTGGTTCGTTTATTCTTTATAGCGGTGTCAAAACGGATTGACACGACACGAATACATCAACACGAACACGACACAAATTTTTATTCGTGTCAAAATCTTCATCACTGACACGACACGAATTTTTTGCGAGTTGACACGACATGACATAACACGCAAAATAGGGGTCAAAACACTAATTGACAAAAAAAATTAAAAAATCGATCGAAATTTAAAAAAAATTAAAATAAAATAATAAATTAAAAATAAAATAATTAAAAAAAATACGGGTCAACACGAACACGACACAAATTTTATTGCGGGTCAACCCGAACACGAATTTTCGTGTCGTGTCGCGGGTCGACCCACGTGTCAAAACCTATATTACACCCCTAATTCTTTAGGTCAAATCATGTTTTAAGTTTCCACAAAATCATACAGTAATGTTTATGGAGTGAGGATATTCTAACTACCAATTTTTTTTACTACCAACTTACTACCCATCACATCACCATTGGATCAAAGAGAGAGAATGTTAAAAAGTTTTTGAAAAGAGAGAAAATGTTAATCTAATGGTGATTAGATAGGTAGTAAGTTGGCAGTAAATTTTTTTGGTAGTGAGTATATCCCTCCTCATGTTTATGAATGATCTATAAATGAAAAATTATTAATAAAAATATAACATAAGATATTTGTGTTGACATCGTGTAGTCTTACACATTAAATGAAGGGTTTTATAATTCTTATGTTGAAGGAGAATTGAAATCTTATGTTGTAGAGATAAAAAGCATGTGGGACCCATATGTTAGAAAAAATTATATGTAGGACCCATGTCAGTACGGAAATCGAAGAGTGTGTAGGAAAATTGTAATTCTCATATTGAATGAGAATTATAAAACCCTTAGGGGGCGTTTGGTAGGGGAGAAATTTTTTTTTACTAGGAAAAAATATTGTTCAGGAAAAAAGTGGGAAGTTTTTTTCTCCGGATAAGTTAAGAAAAAGTGTTTGGTAGGCCAAAATTTTGTCTGGAAAATTGAATGAATTTGACAATGTTATGTTTGGGTGATGGTAAAATATTGATGGGAAAGTGTACCAAATTTACCAAATAACCCCTCCTTTTGAAAATTGAATGTGTTTCTCTCAGAACGTTGTTCTTCACCTGTCTTTCTCTATTCGTGGTCATCCCAACTGGTGCATGATACTGTTTTAGCTCCAGCTCCAATTCCGTGCCTCAGCCTCTTTCCTAATCTATTAACTTCTCTGCACTTTTGTGACCTCTTCCCTTCGCATGCAAATTTTGCTTCACCAACCATCATTACTTGAAAAGGACAGTGCTTTTGTTATTCATTCCCATGGCAGAAGAAGAAGAACCCACTATTGCAAAACGACATAAACCTTTCTCCACACCTATTACTAAACTAGGGCTGATCAGTTGATGGTTGACACAAACATATTTTCAGGGCATTTTCGTCTTATACAAGCTTGATGGCCTTCCCACCGTGAGGGAGAATTTCTTTTCCATCTCATCCGTGTCAATTTTTTTGACTTACTCCATGCGTAAAAGCAAAAGATGGACAATTTTTTTTCCAGACTCTTTTTTCTTAATCCTCCTACCAAACGTTGCTATTTAATTTTGCCTACCCTATTTGCTTGGGCAATTTTTTCTTTCCCACCTACCAAACAGCCCCTTAAATGAATCCTCGATAACATGTATATATACGGTGAACCCGTTTAGATTAATAGGATTTTCTTTCTTGGTAGGACATGCGGACTGGCATTGCCAAACTTCCCTTTCTCATTAATTTACAAATAGATTAAAAATACAATTGCTATAATAAATATATTATTATTTATGCGCAAGACTGAAATGCATATATATATATATTTATATATATATATATATAGGATCATCTTACACCGGTGTAAGAATAATAAGTTTTACACCAAATCTTAACCATTAATTTTCTACATCTAACGGTTAAGATTTATTAGGTCTTACTCATTAATTAATTTTTAATCCCCATTAAATCTCAACCATTGGATGCGCGGAAATCAACGGTTAAGATTTGGTGTAAGATTTATTATTCTTACACCGGTGTAAGTTGATCATATCCCACATATATATATATATATATATATATTGAATTAATTTGTATAATTTTTTTTGATATTATGTGTTTTGTTGCCAAACCGATAATATGTTGTTTTGCTCCCGCGTGTTGTAAAGAAAAGATGGTTGATGCAAAAATACAAGAGGGTGGGTGAATTTTGCAGTAATTTGTTTTATAAGAAACAAAGAAAATCAAACTACTTTATCATGAAATAAATCCAAAGCGAAATTAAATAGAAATCAAACTTCTACTAATGTAAAAATAGATTTAAGACATACTAGATTGCATCGTATAACAGAGATTATGTAGCGGTATCAAAAGAGATGAAGGGAAATGAGAAATAACATCAAGATTTTATCATGGTTCACTCTCTAACCACTTGAGAGCTACATCCAGACTGAGATCATCAATTCCACTATATTCTAGCTTCCAAACGGTGCCTAGAAAAAATCATTTTATAATGGAGTTTTTACAAGATCTATGATCAAACCTATTATTACACTCAACCTAACACCTATAAGGTCTCTCCAAATATCAAGAACGAATTACAGTAGTCTGAAACGTTCAAACAGTAATGGAGCAGCCTTTCCACGTTCAACGTAAAAAGAAAGATCCGAAAAAGATCAAGGGATGAAAGAGGCATTGAGCAATTATTGTTTATGAAGAGAATTAACATCTCAAGGATGTCAAAATATAGCCAAAACTGGTGTTAATTCTTTCAAATTCTTAGTTCTGAGGTGTTTATGTAATAATCCCTATTTACGAATCCTCGTTGGACGTTTATATAGGAGTATGAATGATTAGATAGCTGTTTATAGCCATTAGACTCCTAATTTCTAATTAACTCACGTGACCAATAGAATACTCGGATACTTGTCGGGCTCATATCCGGATATTCTGGATTTAAATATCTCGATACCATATCCTGATATCCATATCCAGATATTTCTAGACAGTAACCCGAAATTTGATCTAAATGATTTCTAACTGATTTGTACTCACTTCTAACACATGTATGAATACTTCTGGCATTGGTCTAACTATTTTCCATGTGTGTGAGTCATGTATGTATGGATCATGTATGTAGGGTCCAATTAATGCATGAGTTTATTGCTTTTATAAGGCAACCTTGAGATTTAGCTCAAGAAACTCAAACTTCTAAACTCTAAAGACTCTAAAAAGATATTATAAACTGTAAAAGCTTGAGTCTTAAGAAATCTTCTTTTGTCTTCATATTCTGAGTCTTCTAGTTGCTTCTTTTAACTTGGAAGCTTTGACTTTGGTATTGACTTTTCACTTGTGAGCAGTGTTTTAAAACTCGACAGGTCATCGACTCGGTTGAGGTACTAGGTCAGTGGTTCAATCGGGTTCAGCAGAATCTTAAAATAATAACAACCTATGCTAATTTCGACATTTCCTCAAACAGGTTGTGTACATGAAATTTGAATATTTTGGATGACATTAATTTTAAATTAAACAAATTATCCAAGTAAGTATATAATTCTGAATACATCTCACATGTATTTACAAATATAGATTTGTTAAATACATGTTAAGTAAATAATGTTAAGATTTCAAACCTTCAATGCTTTACCCTCTTGAAACCAAGTATTTGGGGGCTCTTTGAAGACTAATCCATCTTTCAGTAGGGTTAAATTGCCATTTAATTTAATCAAGGAGCACGAAGTAGACTATGGCAAAAGACTCTTTTCTTTTATGGGGTGAAATGGGAAAGACCCAATAAACAAAGACAAACACTTAACAACTTTGGAAAAAAGAGCAAGAAACATCAGCAAAATAAATAACTGAATCAAAACTGAAGTTCTTCTTTCTGTCCTCTTCTCTCTCTCCTTCTAATAAAATGATATTTTTTAAGTGAATATGTCCTACCAAGAATCATTAAGAATTAATATCAAGAAACCATGGATACTAGAAAAAACTTGTATAACGAGGGAATTGCTATGAAAATTCCCTCGATAATTTCATCCTCGCAACCACTTTCCATCATAAATTCCCTCGCAAACGATTTTGCGAGGGAATTTGCGGCGGAAAGTGGTAGCGAGGATGAAATTAGCGACGGAATTTCCATAGTAATTTCCTCGGTATACAAGTTTTTTCTAGTAGTTGAGGCTGCCTATGTTTCTTTCATCAGGATTCTCTTGCATTCAATATATCAAAGGGGAAGATAGCTAGAATTACAAAGAATCAATTAATTAAACTTAAAAGCGCAACATATCTATCCCCAATAGTAAAAAGAAGAAACCAATTTATCAAAAAAAAAAAGAAACCATATTCATTCTCTTTGTCTGTCGCTTTGTCTCTCTTTACCAACCATTTTCAAAACTTATTTTTTCCTTTGTCAAGTAAAGATTATATTCATGGATACGACCTTAACCTTAACCCCTTGTGACATGTCCTCCAGGAGGCACTTGCACTAGACAAACAAGGTTGGAAATGAAGATGGTGAAGTTCCTTCATCAGAAACATTGTCCAAAATCATAAACGAGGAGACAAAAAAGACAAATGATGATGACAACAAGGTTGTACCGGGACGTGCAACCATTTCACAAGCAACAAGGAGAAAGTTTCAGGTTGTGGCAATTTACGGGCTTCGTTCTGTTCTCACTGAGTGGGAAATAGTTTACAATCTATTTGGTCAGAGGTGGGAAGCTTATGTTCCACATCGACCAATACATGGAAAAGAAATCATTTTACAAACCTTTGGGATGAAATTGTACCGAGTTGCGTTGCTTATTACATGAGAAGCTGGATTACTATTGACCTAGTGGGTTTCAATTTTTACATAAACGGACAGTCGAACCCGATTGTGACCAGGTTAAAATGGTTGGAATGCACATCCAAGCAGAGTTTTAAAACACTTCTTTTGGGTTGTATCTTCATTTTTGCATGTTGCCTTAGCCTTCTAGCTTCATTTGGGACTTGTTGCACTACCTTTCATGTCGTCCAAATATGTTGAGCTACTTGGTGCTTTGTAATCATCAAAATTTCACATCTTGGTCTTGGTGACCTATGGCTCAACAATTTCCCTATTTTTGATGATAACAAACACTTATTTGAGAAATAAGGTTAGTAACATAAGAAATCAGAAGTAAACTCCCCCTAACTATATGATCCCTCTTACTAAGTTGCTTGGAGATAAAAAGTCAACAATTTCTCCCCTTCTGAAAAACAATAAAGGAAATATAAAGTTTTAAAAATTTCTCAATTCCAAAATATTTCTTCCCTTTTTGGCAACATCAAAAAATGTTAAAACATATGAACTATAAAAGTTCAAAAAGTCAACTTTTAGTCAAATTGACTTCATATTTTTCAAGATTAAGCATTAAGATTTTGAAGTGTACATCTAAATGACTCAAAAGCATTGAAATTTCCAGAATTTTTAGTATTTACAGAAATGTCATTCAATATCAAATATGATAATAATAACATCTCAAAGGCATCTATTACTTTAATGGCATTGAAATGGTAACTAATAACCATCAAAACAATGATATGTGGTATCAAAGCGTCAAAATAAGGTATCAGAGCATTAAACATATCAAAGACATCCATCATATACAAGTGAATTTCATTAAACCATCAAGAGTGTGGATTTAATAATCCTAATTCTAATTTCAAATTTTCAAATTGATCTCTAAGTAATGGCTTAGTGAAAATATCCGCTAATTGAGGATGTGATTCAGCAAATTTCATATTGACATCTCCTTTTTGAACATAGTCTGTAATGATATGATGTCTAATATCAATATGCTTTATCCTAGAATACATGATAGGATTCTGAGTTAAAGTGATTACTGTAAGAACCTGCATCGCTAAATTAGGAATTTAATAAATTAATTATGAGCTTAAATGAATAATTTCATAATTGACCTTAAATAATTATGGTAAGGTAAGAATAATTAATACAAAGGCTTAATAACACTGAAAGTCGCTTTTCTGACGAAAAGTGCAGGTTCTACTCCACGATATAAGTGCGTACCAATGAAGTATCCCGGAAAATTATAATAAGTATATGAATATTCCTATAATAATATATACGACTAGTATAACAAGTTTGAAGTTAAGATAATGAGAACTGGTGTCAGAACTAATACCGCCTACGTAAAAGCGCGTACCGTCAAAGTGTTGCGAAAAATAAGATAAAAATATGACAAATCCTAGCAAAATGGCTAGATTCAGAATCAAAAGTTTGGGATTAAAATAATAAGCGGAGCTATTAGTACTAATATAATGTGATTAAACTTAAACCGCCTATAAATAGGCTTGGCACTAAACCCTAAGATGATTTTGTGCATTTCTACGTGAGTTTTCTGCCTTGTTCTTCAGCAGACTTGAGACCTCACCTTGCCACCTTCACTCTTCTTCCAAAAACTTCCCAAGTGACCTCTTTTCTTCACTTTCTCTTAATCAAAACACCATGGCTTGGTGTGGGTTAACATTGTGAGCGAGAGGAGGGTGCCATTCTGAGTTGTTTGGCCTCTGTTTTTGGTGTGTGAGGGCTGAGTTCTTGGGTGAAGTTGTGTGAGTCATTTCTTTGTTGTGTGAGGGTGCAAGGAGCCACTTTGGTAGCAAAGGACCAAGCTTTGATGGTCAAATTCGTGGATTTGCATTGGCAGTACTAGGGAGCTGCATTGGAAGCTCCTTGAACACCATTTGCATATGTTTTAAGCTTGGGTGGTAAGTACCATCACTTGTCATGAGTTTCTAAGTTAAAAGATGAAGTCTTGCCATGTTTAATGAGACTATTGAGCAACCAACACCACCACTGGTCCAAATGGGTCTTAAGATGCATACTTTAACGTGATTAAGTGTTAAAAACTGAGTCTTGGTTGGATATCTTCGCGAAAATGCGGAACTGCATTGTGTCGCGAAATATCCGGATATTGATATCTAGATATGGAGTTGGATATATCCGGATATGGATATCCGGATATGGCCCCGACAAATATCCGGATATTCTGGAAATTTTGAGATGGTCACTATTCTGTACATACAGAATGGTGGTTAGTGTTTGTGGACCCATGATTGGTTAAGTGGAACCTCTATAATAATTAATCTAAGTCAGAATCAATTGGATTAAGGGCTTATGGCTTTGTGAGAAGCCTAAAGGCATGAAACGTAAAAGGAAAACGTTGTCTTTATGTCATATACTTGTAGATTATGAAAGTTGATATGATTGCTGGTATAAACAGATTGTGAGAGTGCTGTTTGTGGACCTTAGACTGCGTTGGACTCTTGAGTTGGATAGTTAGCTTGTGAGGTAAGCTTTCGTGTCCTCGGTTTTGCCCATGTTTGGTTCCACCATATCTCATGGAGGGATGATTTATATGCATGATGTTGTTTTATGAAATGCTGATTTATTGAAATGCTATTGAGCTGTTAAGTGTAAATGCCTTATGATATGCATGTGTTGTTCCACCTAGACAGTAAGCCTGAGTATGTGGCGTCATACAATATGGTGATTCTGTGGGTTGGTGCAAGTGGCGTCTTCCACTAATTGTAGGTTGTAGACGTATGTAATTCCTGCATGTTCTCTGGCCAGTAGGATCTTGACACACATGACATGATTATATACTGCATTGCACTGATTTTGGAATTTATATTATTATATTGCTTTTGAACTTATATTGCACATGTAAGTGAGCTTGGGGTGGAGAGATCCTTGAGGACCCCTTGTCTTATTGAGATTTCTTTTTAGAGATCTCACCCCATGTTTATGGCACATTTTCAGGTCCAGATAACTTAAGGATTGATACCTCGGGCGGCAGGAGGCCGAATCTCAGTTGAGTTGTATGCTGCATGCTGATATGTCTGGATACTATTGTGTTTACTTTTCAGTATATTGGTGTTTGATTCGAGACTCTGTTGGGCTTGTTGTCTTATCTGGTGAGCATGTGGATTGTCCATGCCACATTGATGTTAGTTATGTTTTTAGCTTGGAGATGTATAAACTATCATGATTATGTCCGGTCTACTTGTTGTGGTTCCGTGACTAGAAACACATTTATATTATGAGGTTATTCAGTGTAGTTAGTTTTTGTTGCAATTCACATACAGGCAATGTTTTGAAAAAGGATTTAACAATCAACTTGGTTAATAATAATGACGTCATAATTGAAATGAAAAAGTTAGCTTCCGCATTTATTTAGCTGCGCTTAATACGGTAATATGATAACAAACTGGGAATACATAGGGTGTTACAACTACACTAATGTTATCACATTTAATTGGGATGTGTGTGAGGGACAAGCCATAGTCTTGAAGTTGTTGCTTCATCCATAAGGCTTGGGCAACACAACTTTCGACGGCTACATATTCTGCTTCGGCAGTTGATATAGGAACACTCTCTTTCTTTTTACTATGCTAAGAGACTAAAGCATTCCCAAACAAGTGACAAGTACCACTGGTACTCTTCCTATCCAACTTGCAACCAGCAAAATCGGAATCGGAAAATCTAATCAAAATAGGTGAAAATCCCTTCGGATACCACAAGTCAATATGTGTAGTGCCTACTAAGTATCTTATAATAATTTTTTTTGATAACAATCTTATAATCATTTTAACTACATTCAAATGTGACTCTCTAGGACATCATTGATAAATAGCACAAAGACATACACAAAACATAATATCTTTTCTACTAGTGATCAAATATAATAAAGAGCCAATCATGCCTCTATATTTTGTTACCTCAACCGATTTACCATCATCATCTTTGTGAATTGAGATTGAAGTGCTCATATGTGTCTATTGGTTTTTCCTTGTCCATCCCAAAATGCTTGAAAAGCTCTTTGCAATACTTTCCTTGATTGATGAATGTGTCTTCTTTCTCTTGCTTTATTTGCAATGCAAGGAAAGAGTTGAGTTCTCCCATCATAGACACTTCAAACTTACTTTTCATAATTTTAGCAAACTCTTTGCATAGAAACTCATTAGTATAACCAAAGATAATATCATCAACATAAATTTGCACAAGTAAAGTATGATCATGCTTTCTTTTAATGAACGATATAGTATCTACTTTACCTCTTGAAATCATTATCAAGTAAGAACTTGTTCAGTCTTTCATACCAAGCTCTTAAAGCTTGCTTTAGCCCATAAAGTGCCTTTTTTTAAGCAACAAACATTATTAGGAAAGTCAAACCTCTCAAAACCTTGTGGTTGGTAAACACATCTTTTTGAATAAAACCATTTAAAAAAGTGCGACTTTAATATTATAACAATAAATTACCCTCAGTACAAAATTATAAATTGCTAAAAAAATAAGTTACATCCTTTAAAAAGACAAATCATTATATACATACATATACATACATACATACATACATATATATAGGCATAGGATCATTTCACACCATTGTAAGTTATACTCCTAATCTTGATGATCATATTTATATCTAATAGTTTTAATTTATTAGATATTTGAGTTGCTAGATACAAGCAAATCAATAATCATAATTTGATATAAGACTTATTATTCTTACACCGGTGTAAGAATATTCTGCCCCATATGTATGAGGAATGATATTTTGACTTTAGTGTAAGATTAAGAAATATTACCCCTCATCTGAGCTTCAATTTTCATTTATCTAATGACTATAATTTATTTTGAACTAATAATCAATTAATTTATATTACTCAATAAATTATAATCATTAGATGGACCGAAACCAACAATGGAGATTGAGGAGTCATGAGATCATATATATATGAGTTTACTTTTGTCATGTCACATAAAATAAAGTTATGTCATATCACCCCAAAACAGCATTGTTTTGAGAGCTAAGTAATTAATGAAGGTGTTTTATTAAAATTCATATAATACATAAACAAAAAAAATATATCAAACACCCTTCATTAATTCCTCTAACTTCCAAAACGGTATAATTTTAGGGTGACATGAGATGACTTTATGTCATGTGACATGATAAATAATAAACTATATATATATATATATATATATAAGTATTTCTCAAGCAGCTTGAGATATATTTATCTCCGGCTACCAAACACTATGTCGTTTTGTTTATTTATTTTATTATATTAATTGATTCATTTTTGAATGATTATGACTCCCTTTTTCTCTCTCTTCCTTAATCACCATTGATTCATCTTTTTACAGTTATGATTTAGTAGCCGGAGATAAAGTTATCTCGTGCAGCTTCTTGAGATAATTTTATCTCCGACTACTAAATCGTAACCGTACAAAGATGTATCAATGGTGATAAAGGAAGAGAGAGAAAAAGGGAATCATAACCATTCAAAGGTAAATCAATTAATATAAGGAAATAAATAAATAAAACGACGTAGTTTTGGGGTAGCCGAAGATAAACATATCTCAAGCTCCTTGAGAAATGTTTTTCCCTATATATATATATGATATAGGATCCTTTGACACAGTGTCAAACTTTAGAATTTAACACCAAATCCTAACTGTTGATTTCTGTTAATCAATGATTATCATTTTTTGGGAATTAATAATTAATAAATAAATTTGATTCCTAATAAATGATAATCGTTGATTGACGGAAATCAACGGTTAGGATTTGATGTCAAATTTCAAAGTTTGAGACTGATGTCAAAGGATCATATCAATATATATATATATATATATATATATATATATATATATAGTGAGGATATTCTTACTACTAGAAAAATTTACTACCAACCCACTACCTTCATATTCACCATTGGATCAATATTTTCTCTTTTTTCAAAAACTTTTAATCATTCTCTCTGTTTGATCCGATGGTAATTGTGGAGGTAGTGAGTTGGTAGTGGATAATTTTGGTAGTTAGAATATCTCCCCTCATATATACATATATATATATATATGTATATGTATATGTATTTATACATATACATATATATAAGGGATTATAATTTCTCCAGTCACTTGAGATAAACTTATCTCAAGCTACTCATTTTGTATTTTTATTTTTTTGGTAATCTAGAAAGGAAATACCCCCAAAAGATCAAGTCAAAACAACTTTACGAAAGAAAAAAAAACAAACAGAAGAGAAATCGGCCAAATACAGGAGAGGGTAGAAAACATGCACAAATCATTCTCTAAGCAATTGTCTAAACGATACTTAGAGAGCCAGTAAGCACATTCGTTACTTTCTCTAAACGTAGGAATCAAATGCACATCCCAATCCTTCTGTAACCATGCTCGAATACACCAAACGAGACTCTCGAGTTGCTCCTTATAACACCTCATATATTTAAATGTGTATTTTATTATTATAATGAGAAATGAAAATCGGTGGATTAGTGAAAATCCAAGAATTATGGCCAAAATGGGCAAAAAGGGCAAAATGGTAATTGACCAGCCGTGTATTCTGAGGCATAAATACTGAGTTAGAGATTTCATATGACAAAAATAATGCTGGAAATGGAATCAGGGCGGAAAATTGAGTGAATAGGCAAATTTGGGAAAAATTGATGAATAGTGATTTTTAAGTGTTAAATACTGTGGTGTGAGTGTACCGATAGGCGTGAAATTTTTATCAATATTTTGGAGAAATAAAAATATGTCATGGACTGGAAAAATATGTAGATTAAGAATTTGTGATCGGAATTTTTATCGGGATTAAAGTTAGATCGCGTGTGGGACCCGCGGGACCAAAATCCACTTGGCCCCACACCCTCCCCACGCCTTCCTCCCTCTTTTTCTCCTTCCCTTCCCATGAGTTTTTCCCATTGCACATCAAACACACCCATTTCTTCTCTTTGGTGCCATTTCCTCATTTCTTCACCAAATCTCTTGATTTTGGTGTTGAAATCTATTGTAAACAACCTTCTAGATCCATTGGTGACACTTACAAGCCTTGAATCCATCTCTTTGCTGCGTTTTTTGGCCAAGACAGATCCGACCCATTGGTGTTCTTGGAGTTTCTTGGAGCTTTTGGTTTTCCTTTGGCTTAGTGGAGCCTTGGTGGTGTTCATACACTAGATTGTGAGTATACTTGTGGTATTTTTGTGGTTGATTTTGTAGATCTAGGAATTTATGCTCTAAGTCTTTAATTTTAGATGTGTGATGATAGAGAGCCCAAATGGACAAATGCTATTAGATGAAAATGCCTTAGAATCATGCTTGTAAGCTAGAAATGCTATGATAATTTTTGGTGAAAAAGTTAGGTTTTTAACTTAGGAAAATTTGAGGAATTTTCATGAGAATTGAGGTTTGGTGTAATTTGGATTTGATGATTGTTGTAGGGTGCCTCACACGGACGTGATTGTGAAAGGTTGAATTGCAGCATACGTTTGGAACGGATTTACTAAGTGTTGAGGTAAACCCTTGGAACTTGGGTTTAATCCCTTGTGTGCTCCACCACACCTAGTGGAAGGTTGTGGTTGGATTATGTGTTTATGGCATTGTGTGATTATGTGCTTGTATGCATATTGCTTGGATTGTATGAAAATTGTTTGGTCACTGGCCAGTTGACGTGTGTTGGGTTTGGACATCCGCTGGATCATTTCGTGACGGAGTGCCAGTTGGGTATGCCATGGGGTCGACTCTGGGAGCGACACCAGGATGAGCCAAACGTGGGACATCCGCCGGATAGGGCTCATGAGGAGTTCCGGTTGGGTTGGCCATGGAGTTTTCTCAACCATGGGAGAGGCTCCAGGATTGTCTCGGGAGTTATATGATGGAGTCCTTGAACAAAAATCCATGCGTGGATGTTCTCGGGTTGTCTCCAGTTGGTTGGTGATATTGTATTGCTTGCATATTACATGATGTCATATTTATACATTGAGTGAGCCATGGAGTGGAGAGAGCCTCTAGCTCCATTGGTTTACTGAGATATATTTGTATATCTCACCCCGTGTTTGGGGGACCACATTTCAGGTCACTATGAGCCGGGAGGAGCTTCGGGCAAGAAGCCCGCTTAGTGGACAGTGGATTTGCATGCGGTGCATTGGGATTGCATGACTTTTTGGAGGAGGACTATGGATTGCACATAGCATGACATTAGTATTTTGAGACTTAGGTCATGAACATATTGCATGATGTAATTTCCATGCTTTTTGTAGTGTTCATGATGGTGTACTAAGTCTTGTTTATTGCTTATTATTCATGACATGGATAATTGTATATTTTGAGTGAGCCTGAGACTTGTCCATTGCCACATTCATAGCCTTTGAAGTCTTGATGATTATGTTGTAAAATGGTCCATATTTGTTGTAAAATGGCCATTACATTGAGGACTTTGTAAATGATGTATGATTTAAGGAAAATGCATGATGGAAAGGCCTAGAGCCTACATTAGGGTATGTTTATGTGTTGTGTGGAGTACTAAGGTGTTAGGGATGGATTACACAACCCTTTTTGGGCTGAAAATGCTATAATCTGTCACTTTTGCTGCATGGTAATCGATTACCCAAACCCAATCTTGGTAATCGATTACCAGAACAGAGGATGTCAAATTTTAGCTACTGCCTCATTTTTGACAGGTGGTAATCGATTACCACCCACTGGTAATCGATTACCACAGTGCAATTTTCGAAAATTCAGGTTTTTCTAGACTAAAAGAAAGGGGCTTAACTTGGTGGGTAGAACTCCAAATGGTACGTGGTTTGAAACCACGCGTAGCTAACGTAAAGGACTATAACATGGTAAAACGTGAGAATAAGATGGTGAGTTTAAATGAATTGAATAAAAAGAAAGATTAGTGGTGTTAGCAAAATGTATGATTCCGCGAATTGCATTTACAATTATAGTGTTGTTTTAATTGATTACGGAAAAAGTTATTGTTATGAAAAGGAATATGATAAAAGAAAAAAGTTGCCCGTAATTTAATTAATCCAATTACTGTGATTATAACTGCGCTTAATATCATAATCAATGTTAACAATACCGGTGTGCAACGGGCTGTTATTTTTTATGGTATCAGAGCAATTTTGTGATGGAAACTCTGATTGTGTGTGTGTTTGTATCTTGTGTGCCATAGCTATCTGTGAACTATTTATGATTAATGTATATGTGATTCCTCAGTGTGGCTCTGATCAACTCATTCCTTTGTGTTACATGTACAGATATCATGAGTAGGGCGCGTGGTCGCCGTGGGGTACGTGGTGCAGGTCCTTTGCCACCGGATCCGGTCACTGCAGTTCTGAATGCTCTGCAGGCGGAAACGGCTGCAAATAGAAACATGACTGAAAACCTGATGAAGACTAATCAGGATATGATGCAGGCCTTTATGGCTGAAATGAGGGCGGATAGAGATCGTCCTAGGAGGGATAATTCACCTCCACACACGGCTACGGTCACTCCTACACCGACGCCATCTGTTACTCCTCAACAGGGGGAGAGTGGGGCTAGTCACCACACTGGTGAGGCTAGTCATCATACTACGGACCCTAGTTATGTTCCTGATCAGTCATCTGTGGCCCAATCCACTGGGGCTGCGGGGCAGGTTGTTGATAATGCTGATGATGAGCGTAGGCTCATATCTTTTAGGAAACATAAGCCACCCGCATTTCTGGGGTCAAGGGACCCAAAGGAGGTTACTGCTTGGTTGAGGGGAATGGATAAGATTTTCCAAGTGATGAGATGCCAAGATCCGCAGAAATTGTTATATTCGGTTTATATGCTGGAGGGTGATGCCCAGGAGTGGTGGGACAATGTGTCTCGCCCGTATGTTATTCAGGGTGAGGTTATTTCTTGGACGATGTTCGAAGGTCTGTTTCATGAAGAATATTTTCCCCGTGATGTTCGGGAGGCAAAGCAAGGTGAGTTTGATAGCCTTGTGCAGGGAGTCATGACTGTGGATGCCTATGTGGCAAAATTTAATGAACTTGTGAAATTTGCAAATTATGGAGGTACTCTACCTACTCCGGAGTTCTTGTCAGCTAAATTCCAAAGAGGGCTGAGTGAGAAGATTGCTAAGAGGATGTCAAACACTGCGGTGAGAAACTTTGCTGACTTGGTGACCCAATGCAAGAGGGTCGAGACTGTTTATGGAAGGTATCCGAAATCTGATTCGGAAAAAGAGCAAGATGTTAAGAGGACACCTGGTCCTTCTGGGAATACTAATAGAGGAGGTTTCAATAATAATAACAGGGGTAGGGGGTTGCATGTGAGGCAGCATCCTGGACAGTTCAAGAGGGGTGGAAACCCTGGTGCTGGTGGTGGTGGTGGTGTTGCGAACAAATATTTTATTCCACAATGTGTGAAGTGTGGGAAATACCACAAAGGTGTATGTGGTGCTGGTCCGTTGGCATGTTTTAAGTGTGGTCGGAATGGCCACTTTGCTAGAGAGTGTCCATCTTCTTCGGGGCAGGCTGCGAATCTACAGGCCTTGCCGACAGCTACTACTACTGCTACTCCTACTACTGCTGTTCCTACGGTGGGACGAGTCTATACTACAAATGCGCAACATACTGAAAAGGCTCCGAATTTGGTAAAAGGTATAATTTTCCTCTCTAATGTTGATTTGTCTGTGTTGTTTGATTCGGGAGCAACGCATTCTTTTGTGGCGGACTATGTGGCTAAGGCGTTGGACTTAAAGGTAACACGAATGGTTCCTCCGATGCGTATTACTACCGCTATAGGAGAGGTTAGTGAATCGTCTTGGATTTACGAAGATGTGAAGTTCACCTATTTAGGCAGGGGTTATACCATTGATTTAATTATCTTACCCCTGGCCTCTGTCAATTTGATATTGGGGATGGATTGGTTGTCTCGGAACTGCGCAATGATTGATTGCTGCGGAAAGAGGTTGTTGCTATCTCACGAGAGGCCGACTGGTTGTCCGTCTTTGTATTTGTCTGTTAGTCAAACTGTGAAAGCCTTGAAGGCTGGAGATTTGGGTTATGTCCTTTTGGGCGGATTGGTGGGTGACAAAAAGGAAGAGATTTCTTCTATTCCGGTTGTTAATGAATTTGAGGACGTGTTCCCTGATGAGATACCGGAATTTCCGCCTGAGAGAGAGATTGAATTCTCGATTGACCTATTGCCTGGTGTGGGGCCGATCTCCTTGGCTCCATACCGGATGTCGCCACTTGAGTTGGCCGAGTTGAAGAAACACATTGAAGAATTATCTGCAAAGGATTTTATTAGGCCGAGTGTGTCTCCGTGGGGAGCACCGGTGATATTTGTGAAGAAAAAGGATGGTAGCATGAGATTGTGCATTGACTACCGACAGTTAAATAAAGTGACTATTAAGAACCGGTACCCGTTGCCGCGCATTGATGACTTATTAGATCAGTTGAGGGATGCCTGTGTGTTTTCGAAGATTGATCTCCGGTCCGGATATCACCAGATTCGGATTAAACCGGAGGATGTACCTAAAACAGCTTTCCGATCCAGATATGGACATTTTGAATATCAAGTGATTCCTTTTGGGCTTACTAATGCCCCTGCGGTGTTCATGGATTATATGAACCGCATCTTTAAACCGTATTTGGACCAGTTTGTAATCGTATTTATTGACGACATCTTGATCTATTCTAAGAGTAAGGAGGAGCACATCGACCATTTGAGGACTGTGTTACAGGTATTGAAAGATAAGAAATTATATGCTAAACCGTCTAAGTGTGAATTCTGGTTGTCTGAGGTGCAATTTTTGGGTCATGTTATTTCTGCAAGTGGTGTTGCAGTGGATCCAAGCAAGATTGAAGCGGTAAGTGACTGGGAACGACCCAAGACTGTGACTGAGATTAGAAGTTTTCTGGGGCTTGCTGGCTATTATCGCCGATTTATACAGGGATTCTCTGCAATGGTTCTACCGTTGACCCGATTGACACGAAAGGATACTCCTTTTGTGTGGACCCAGGAATGTGAGGACTGTTTTCTGCTACTTAAAGAGAAGTTGACCACTGCTCCGGTGTTAACGTTACCTGATCCGGAGGGTGAGTTTGTGTTATATTGTGATGCTTCTAAGAAAGGTTTAGGGAGCATGCTGATGCAGGAAGGAAAAGTGATTGCTTACGCGTCTAGGAAGTTAAGGCCGCATGAAGAAAATTATCCGACGCATGACTTGGAACTGGCTGCTATCGTGTTTGCCTTGAAAATCTGGAGGCACTTTCTGTATGGGATGAAATTTGCTGTGTTCAGTGACCATAAAAGCTTGAAATATTTGTTTGATCAGAAGGAGCTGAATATGAGACAGCGTAGATGGGTTGAATTTTTGAAAGATTATGACTTTGAGCTGAAATACCACCCGGGAAAGGCTAATGTTGTGGCAGATGCATTGAGTAGGAAGTCTGTCAACTTATCTCATATGATGATGTGGGACAATGAAGTGATTGAGAAATTTCGTGACATGAAAATAATGGATTTCTTTGCAGGGAGAATGTGTGATATGTAGTTGACTCGGATTGAGAACGAGCTGCACGAGAAGATTAAAGAGACTCAAATCAGAAATGAAAGTATTAAATATTTGAAAGGCCAGAGTGGCATATCTGTTAATGAACAGGGATTATTATTATATCAGGGCAGGATTGTTGTGCCCAAGGAACTTGCAGAGGAAGTTATGACTGAGGCCCATAAGGGTCAATATGCTATCCACCCAGGTGCCACAAAAATGTACCAAGATTTGAAAGTTAAGTTCTGGTGTCCTGGGATGAAAAGGGATGTTGCTGAATACGTGTCTAAGTGTTTGGTTTGTCAGAAAGTGAAAATCGAGCATCAGAAACCTGCTGGATTACTTCAGCCGCTGGACATACCTGAATGGAAATGGGAGAGTATTTCAATGGATTTTGTTGTGGGATTGCCGCGAACTCAAGCTGGTTACGATTCGATTTGGGTTATTGTGGACCGACTCACGAAGTCTGCACATTTTCTACCAGTACGAGTGGATTTCACCACAGAGAAGTTGGCTACGTTGTACGTTAAGGAGATTGTTAGACTCCATGGGATACCGATGAGCATTGTCAGTGATCGGGACCCGAAGTTTACTTCACGATTTTGGGGAGCTTTGCAGCAGGCTTTTGGCACTCAGCTTCGACTGAGCACTGCTTATCACCCACAAACTGATGGTCAGACTGAGAGAACTATACAGACACTTGAGGATATGCTGAGAGCTTGCACACTGGAACAGGGTAATGCTTGGGATAAGTACTTACCACTGGTGGAGTTTTCTTATAATAACGGTTTTCATTCCAGTCTGGGTATGGCACCGTATGAGGTATTGTATGGCAGGAGGTGTCGTACGTCCACTTGTTGGACTGAGGTAGGCGATAAAGAAAGGTTTGGTCCGGATTTTGTGCAGGAAACGACAGTGCAAATTGAAATGATCAGAGAAAAGTTGAAACAGGCACAGAATCGGCAGAAAAGCTATTATGACAATAAGCATAGACCGCTGGAATTTGAAGAAGGTGACCACGTTTTTGTACGGTTATCTCCGGTCACAGGTGTTGGCCGTGCGTTGGGTGTGAGGAAGCTGAGTCCACGGTTTATTGGGCCGTATCAAATTATGAAAAGAGTAGGATTGGTGGCCTATCAGCTTGCCTTACCCCCGCAGTTGTCTAATTTACATGATGTCTTTCATGTGTCGCAGTTGCGACGTTATGTTCCGGATGAATCACATGTGGTGATACCGGATAATATTGAAATCAGGGATAACTTGAAGACTCCCGTTGGTCCTATTGCAATATTGGACCGCAGTGAAAAGAGACTGAGAAGTAAGATTATTCCCATGCTGAAGATTCAGTGGGAAGGCCGCACACCTGAGGAGGCTACTTGGGAGCGGGAGGACGAGATTCTCCGGCTGTATCCTGAGTTAGCGAGCATGTATGATTTAATTTTGCGGGCAAAATTTCTAAAAGGTGGGGTGAATATAACACCTCATATATTTAAATGTGTATTTTAATATTATAATGAGAAATTAGAATGGATGGATTAGTGAAAATCCAAGAATTATGGCCAAAATGGGCAAAATGGTAATTGACCAGCCGTGTATTCTGAGGCATAAATACTGAGTTAGAGATTTCATATGACAAAAATAACACTGGAAATGGAATCAGGGCGGAAAATTGAGTGAATAGGCAAATTTGGGAAAAATTGATGAATAGTGATTTTTAAGTGTTAAATACTGTGGTGTGAGTGTACCGATAGGCGTGAAATTTTTATCAATATTTTGGAGAAATAAAAATATGTCATGGACTGGAAAAATATGTAAATTAAGAATTTGTGATCGGAATTTTTATCGGGATTAAAGTTAGATCGCGTGTGGGACCCGCGGGACCAAAATCCACTTGGCCCCACACCCTCCCCACGCCTTCCTCCCTCTTTTTCTCCTTCCCTTCCCGTGAGTATTCCCCGTTGCACATCAAGCACACCCATTTCTTCTCTTTGGTGCCATTTCCTCATTTCTTCACCAAATCTCTTGATTTTGGTGTTGAAATCGATTGTAAACAACCTTCTAGATCCATTGGTGACACTTACAAGCCTTGAATCCATCTCTTTGCTGCGTTTTTCGGCCAAGACAGATCCGACCCATTGGTGTTCTTGGAGTTTCTTGGAGCTTTTGGTTTTCCTTTGGCTTAGTGGAGCCTTGGTGGTGTTCATACACTAGATTGTGAGTATACTTGTGGTATTTTTGTGGTTGATTTTGTAGATCTAGGAATTTATGCTCTAAGTCTTTAATTTTAGATGTGTGATGATAGAGAGCCCAAATGGAAAAATGCTATTAGATGAAAATGCCTTAGAATCATGCTTGTAAGCTAGAAATGCTATGATAATTTTTGGTGAAAAAGTTAGGTTTTTAACTTAGGAAAATTTGAGGAATTTTCATGAGAGTTGAGGTTTGGTGTAATTTGGATTTGATGATTGTTGTAGGGTGCCTCACACGGACGTGATTGTGAAAGGTTGAATTGGAGCATACGTTTGGAACGGATTTACTAAGTGTTGAGGTAAACCCTTGGAACTTGGGTTTAATCCCTTGTGTGCTCCACCACACCTAGTGGAAGGTTGTGGTTGGATTATGTGTTTATGGCATTGTGTGATTATGTGCTTGTATGCATATTGCTTGGATTGTATGAAAATTGTTTGGTCACTGGCCAGTTGACGTGTGTTGGGTTTGGACATCCGCTGGATCATTTCGTGACGGAGTGCCAGTTGGGTATGCCATGGGGTCGACTCTGGAAGCGACACCAGGATGAGCCAAACGTGGGACATCCGCCGGATAGGGCTCATGAGGAGTTCCGGTTGGGTTGGCCATGGAGTTTTCTCAACCATGGGAGAGGCTCCAGGATTGTCTCGGGAGTTATATGATGGAGTCCTTGAACAAAAATCCATGCGTGGATGTTCTCGGGTTGTCTCCAGTTGGTTGGTGATATTGTATTGCTTGCATATTACATGATGTCATATTTATACATTGAGTGAGCCATGGAGTGGAGAGAGCCTCTAGCTCCATTGGTTTACTGAGATATATTTGTATATCTCACCCCGTGTTTGGGGGACCACATTTCAGGTCACTATGAGCCGGGAGGAGCTTCGGGCAAGAAGCCCGCTTAGTGGACAGTGGATTTGCATGCGGTGCATTGGGATTGCATGACTTTTTGGAGGAGGACTATGGATTGCACATAGCATGACATTAGTATTTTGAGACTTAGGTCTTGAACATATTGCATGATGTAATTTCCATGCTTTTTGTAGTGTTCATGATGGTGTACTAAGTCTTGTTTATTGCTTATTATTCATGACATGGATAATTGTATATTTTGAGTGAGCGTGGGACTTGTCCATTGCCACATTCATAGCCTTTGAAGTCTTGATGATTATGTTGTAAAATGGTCCATATTTGTTGTAAAATGGCCATTACATTGAGGACTTTGTAAATGATGTATGATTTAAGGAAAATGCATGATGGAAGGGCCTAGAGCCTACATTAGGGTATGTTTATGTGTTGTGTGGAGTACTAAGGTGTTAGGGATGGATTACACAACCCTTTTTGGGCTGAAAATGCTGTAATCTGTCACTTTTGCTGCATAGTAATCGATTACCCAAGCATGGTAATCGATTACCATGCAACAGGGGACGAAAAATATGCTTCTGTCTCCACTGGTAATCGATTACTGAGGATTGGTAATCGATTACCAAGTGAGGTAATCGATTACCCAATCTTGGTAATCGATTACCAGAACAGAGGATGTCAAATTTTAGCTACTGCCTCATTTTTGACAGGTGGTAATCGATTACCACCCACTGGTAATCGATTACCACAGTGCAATTTT